>LOJH01030385.1:3570-14013 GCA_001685095.1 Ellobius talpinus | reverse complement strand
GTTCCAGGACAGGTTCCAAAGCTACAGAGAAACCCTGTCTCGAAAAAAAAAAACTGTTAACAGGAAAGTAGAAACACTGATTATCCATGGATTTCACTGTCTGTGCTTTCATCTTGCTACTGTGGATAACCAAAGGTCACTGTCATACTTTTTAATCTAGAAATGTTAATATTTTCATTATATATATAGTTTTTAAATCTAGCTCTGTGCTGGACATGAATGCTATAAAGCAAGCTTTTATATCAAGTCATTAGGCCCTGAAAGAGGACTCCTGCCAGTGGAAAGGGTTCGTCTGCCCTGAAAAGCAGGGAAAGTTTAATCTATTACATACTGATTTGCAGTTTTTCTGTGAAGTGGAAAATACCTTATCGTGATGGAAGCATCATTTAATAAGGTATTACATTCTCAGATAAATTAGTGTACATGTAGGAGAACTGTACTAGTGTTAGGTTTTAATTCTTCACTTGGGCAACCCTCTCAAGTGAACTTCCTTATTACTGGGCAAGACGTGCAAATAGGAGAGAGTACAAACAGGAATGGAAAAAAAATCTCAACTCTTACAAACCAAGGAACAGTAATTTTTTTATGAACTAGAATAAGAAAAACATGGACTTAGAAAAAATCCAGCTTTACCAAGAAGTTGGCTTATGATCACATTGAAACTCCTTGGTATAATTTTACTCTAAAGCAATAAACTGATGTGCCCAGGACAGGTACAGAAAGTAGTGTAGCTACTTTACAGTCATCGCATCTACACAATCTGTGCAGACCGTGTTTCTACATATTGCACTTCCGTTTCTGGGTCTGCAGGAAGATGGCGGGGCATACCTCAAAGGAGGCAGAGGAACAGCAGGCATCGTTACCTTTCCCACTCAGGTGATGCCGTTGGGAATCCAAATAAGTGCTGGTTATAGAGAAACTAAAATGCTGGTGACCGTCAGAAGACACCCAGTCACCTTCCTCTGAGTCCTTACCTACAGTTTGGCATCTAGAACATGTGCGCATGAGCAGCTTACAGCACTCCCAGCTGCCCCGCACTTTCACTAGTGTTCTAGACACTCTAGACCAGACGTGTACTTAGAAGATACGCATGGTCGTTCATGTCAGGCCTCTAACATCTATCTCTAAGAAGACTGCCTACAAAAGGCTTGAATCGGACCCCTCTTTATAACTTTCTGGTGTAACAGAACCAGAGGCCTTCCTGTATTCCAAGGACCATGGGAGTCAAAGCACAGAGGCTGAACACTCAGTCTTTGGTCCCTATATAAACCAATGACAAAAATCCTTCTGTCACCCTAGAAAACATGGCTTATTAGCTTGGGATGTAGTTTGGCCATGGTCCAGAGACCTGGCCTGGAGTCACACAGTTTTGAACTCACAAAGTGGCTCAGGCTGACTTCCTCTGGAGAGGGCTCCTCTGCTGGTAAGAAGCCAAAGCCACACCAACAGGGAATGGCGAGATTTGGGGGATGGGAACCCTAGAAGAGCAACTCCATTTCCTTCCTCCTTAGAAATGACTCAAACTCACAGATAAGTGCTTCTTACAGATGGTGGGCAAAGGCTCCAATAAGAACCCACATGGATGGAGCGTAAGGCCTGATGCAAGGAGAAGTCAAAGACCTAGAACTGCACACTGGGCAGAACTTTTTAATTGTGACTCAAAGGTGACTTTAAATCCACACAAGCTACAGAGATCTCTTCTGGGCTAAAATAAAAAGAATAATGTTAAAGCTAGGTGAAAAAGAGGCACTTAAAGGAAAAATGTGTTCAAAATCTCCTGCACCTGTCTCCTCCTTAAGGGGCCTGCAGGAGGGTCTGGTTTGCCCTCCTGCAGGCCTCCAGCATTGCCTACACCTATGAGTTACACACAAATGACTCCCTCAACTCTTCTAGCAGTCTGAGGATGAAATGAGTAAAACTTAAGTCTCTTTTCTTCTTAGAGTTAAGAAAACAAAACAGACCAGAACTAAAATCTCTTAGACACACACAAAAGCAAATGACCCTGTCTCATTCCTTCCTCCTGCTGGTTTTCAAATGGCCCTTGCTTCTCGAGGAAGGGTAAGCTGTGCCTCTTCCTTAAGACCTTTTATCCGGTTACTAGGCAATAACAGCATCGTGTATACTGAAGCAGACAGCAAAAGAGGCACCAAGCTCAGGAAGGAATCCAGAACCAACTGCCTGAGAAAATGCAGGAATAAGGTCCCGAGACTACAAAGAAACGAGTTCTGAAAAGGAAACAGCTGCTGTGATAGTCAAAGCCCATCGTCCCAAGCAGAAGCTAAGAGTCTGAAGCGAGCGGGTGCTCTACTGTCCTTTGACATTTACACCACGCACTCAGAATCTACAAATCCCCATGAAGGGACTAAAGACATATTTAAAGCCATTAATAAGCGCAGGGGAAGTTCAAAACTGCCTGGAAAGAACTTGACACCATACATTTAATTTGAAAGACAACAACAGAACACAACAGTGACAGACAGCGCTAAATCTCAGCAGGCCGCTGCTAACCACTGGGGCATCACAAGGTTGAGGGGCTCACTAATCAAATACTGCTGAACTGTCTCTTTTCGTCAAGATTCGATATCTTTGTGCCAAGTCATCAACCACTGCTGCCTGAGTCCAGCCACTCAGACACATCTCAGAAACACTAATTCAACGTCCAGATTTAAGAACAACCTGCAATATGTTCCAGGTCAATCTTCTTTTTCTACCTCCCAGACCATTGCTGGTTGCTGGCTTTTTAAACTTGGTGTTTGTTGATGATAATGCTTTAATCTGTGGTATTAGCTGACATGGTCAATATGTTTAGAATTTCTTTGAAATAAAATAAAATTTAAAAAAAACAGCAACAAAAACCAATTTCTCTTGATTCCTAACCTCGTTAAGGTACTTTAGATATTCCCACAGCCCATCAAGAGAGAGGGATGCATGTAGGGGGTGCATACTGGGGCAGGAGGGAGGGGAGCAAAGAAGAAAGCACATGAGAGTGAGATGTCCATAAACTTAAACCCATTCACAGAAAGGCATCTGATGTATTTTCTGAATAAGGCCTTGATCAGGGTAACCAATCCTCTTTGTAGCACACTCTACACTGCCCATAAATAAAGGAGTCTCTTTAAATTAACATTTCCAGTATCAATGAACAGGCCGGAAATCCTCATTTCAAGCGCTCGATGAGTTCCTGTGTTAGTCCCAGGTGCAGAAGCTGTGTTCGGGAGAGGTTTGCTAGGTTGGGGAAGGCCGCGAGCAGCTTCTCCCATGCCAGTTCCAGCAGGCTAGGTACCACCAGCCAGATCTTAAACAATGACCCAGTCCGTTTGTTTTCATGGATGTTCACGACTCCTCCGTGAATGTACATGCAACCAGCCTATGAACAAACGACAGTTAGAAGACAAATTCAAATGGAGGAGAAAGAACTACCAAGGTGGAGATGTCAGCGGAGTGCGGGAGCAGCATACCCTGAATGAAGGTGAGATGAAACAGAACAGTCCCTCGGGCTGGACATGCAATCACGTACACCACTTGTATAACTGCCCGGCCCCGGCCCCGGGCTCAACAGCCAGCACCACAGACACAGAACCTCCCACTGACCAACCCCATGCAGAAGTGCTTCTCCTAGTGAATGTTGTTAAAGAAAATAGCTGTGATCAAACTCTTTAAGGTCAAATGATCTGCTTCCTGCATGGAGGAATTACCATGTCCAGTTCTATGGTTTGGTTTTGTTTTTTAATTCGTTTATATTGTGTTTTGGTTTCCTTTTGGTTTTTTTGAGACAGGGTTTCTCTGTGTAGCCCTAACTGTCCTGAAACTCGTTTTGTAGATCAGGCTAGCCTCAAATTCACAGAGATTCGCCTGCCTCTGTCTACTGAGTGCTGGGATTAAAAAATGTGTGCCATCACCCCCTGGCTTTGTGTGTGTGTGTTAATTTAAACTACAAACAACTTTTTATTAACAATTAAATTTAGAGTATTTGAGTATCCAGACTATCAAATGCTGGTCATACAAAGATGAAAATAAAGGTACTTACAGTATCTTCAATAATATAGTACTAAATAATCACATTATTCTACCTTCTTAGGAAACACCTAAGAATTGATTGTCAGGACCTCAAATACCACATACTAAATTTCCTTTACATTTTCAGTGCTCTTTTAAACTTGGTTGTGACAGTACTTTTCTCTCCTTTTCCTAGCCTAAAGTTTGCAAGTATCAGCATCTCGTCTCCTTGCTCGTACTCCTTACCATCTACCATGTACGAATGACTTAAAACAAAACTCACGGGTGTGACAGCTGCACAGTGGAAGTAAACAGGCTCTGGCATGGTAGCAGGAAGCTTCACCCACTGAAAAGTCTGCAGATTCAGCTTCCAGATGTCTCCCAGGATCACTTCTCCGTTATAGCCCCCACAAATGAAAACATCTGTCGAGAAAGGCGAAAGGCAATAGCACACAAGGAAATGAACTACAGCTACAGCATGTCTTACGGGAGAGCATACGGTTAGCTGACGGGTGGGCCATTCCTCAACAGAACTGGGACATTTCAATGGGACTAAGGATGCCAGCCTCTAAGGAGGCTCATGTCAGGGCTCTCAAATTTAAATATTTTTAGGTTCCAGGCACAGAAAGTGAATGAACAGGAGGCTGGAAATGAGGTCTGGAGAAAGCTCACACTCTGAAGGAGAGTGGCTATGCAGCCCCAGGAGGATGCCCCAGGAGGATGCCCCAGGAGGATGCCCCAGGAGGATGCCCCAGGAGGATGCCCCAGGAGGGGTAGGCTAGCTACTGCATCCCCATTTCCTAGAGAAGCTAAAAATCCCACTAGGCAAGAAACACTAATCAAAAACAAAACACAGCTACAACCCAGGTTTTCAAACTCTTCTTTTTAATAACATCTTGGAAAACGTATGCTTTTTTAAAATTCCTAGCAACAAATATCCTCCCCATAGAAATCTCACCTAGGAGAAATGCTCACCGCAATATGCAATCTGGGGCCACAAAATAGGGCCTTCCTCAAAAAAAAAAAAAAGCTCATTTGATCTGTATAGCTCTGGGAGGGTTAGTTTTAACTATTGATCTACTTGTAGCAAGGGCCATGTCACCTTTTAAAGGCCCAGAAGTTCCCACTGTATGATGCATGGCTCCCAGGAAGCAAATGAATAAATGGCTAATTCAAGTCTGGACAAAGTTTAGGCCAATACTTAATTAAACTATAAAATATGCCAGAAACTTTTTTGGCTAGGAGTCAAGAGAAACGTTAAAGCACAGCTTCATTCTCAGAGGCAAAGCAGAACAGTGTCACTACCTATAAATCTTACCCAAAAAAGCAGAAGCGTAATTTTTAACAAGTCCCTGCATATACATAAAATGGCAGGTAAGTACTACTTAAATCTGAACTGGGATGCAAAAGAATATAGGCTATCAATTTCTGCATATACCCCTTCCCAGAAGTGGGGAGGAGAGTAAGGGTGCTCAAGGAGGTATATCAACTATAAAAACTATAAAATGTCCTGTACATTAAAAGCCAGGAATATTTGCCAAAGAAGAGTTGTTACCATGCTTAAAGTAGTTGCTACTTTCTGAAATCAGACAAGGACTTTGCTATAGGAGGACCAAGAAATGAACTCTGAATTCTGATATCAGATAGAGAACAGGATAAACTTTATGCTATAATAGTCTGGAGAAGTTATTACAATCTTAGCCCAATGTGCACTGAGGTCTTACTATGCAAGCACTCACAGTGCTAGAACCATAAATCACACTGAAAGAGCCAGTGGTTACAATAAAAGCTTATTTACCATCTACTTCAGAGTTCTTTTAACAGAGAGAGCCCAGACACAGAACTGGTTTACATTTTGAAAACTGCCAAGAGACACAACTCTCTAGAGTTCCTTATAAGTTTAAATTACAAGAAATCAGTGCGGTCCAAAATTACGCACCCCTTTAGAGGAGCTAACAAGGAAATCAGTCATTCTCAGCAGGTAAGATTACAGAAATGAATCAAAATTTTATTTAGACTCCATACCATTTTTTATTTGAACACAACTGTGACATCTTCGGGCTGCAGGAAAACCTGTCGAACACATAAATACAGGAATTCCATTATTCAAGAGAACAACAGCTAGCCCTCCAACCCTTCCTGATGAGAAGTCAGAGAAAGTCAGAAAGGAGAAGGGACGTGACAATGTCTCAGATGGGCAGGTGTGAGGTTCCAATGATCTATTCTTTTTATCATTCTTGTGTGAGTATGTGTATATACCACATATGTGTGCCTCAAAGACCCACAGAGAAACTCACATTGCGAGCTGGAGTTACAGGAGGTTGTGAATTCCTGATGTTGGAAACAGAACTCAGGTCTCCTGGAAGAGCAGTGTGAGCTCTTAACCACTGAGCATCTCTCCAGCCCCTAAGCCCCATTTCTTATTTCTTGTGTGTTTTTTTCCACTTGTGTCACATAACTCAGTTATCCATGTTAAAAACTCTCTGCTCGGGGCTGGAGAGATGGCTCAGCGGTTAAGAGCATTGCCTGCTCTTCCAAANGGTGCCCTCTTCTGGCCTTCAGGCATACACACAGACAGAATATTGTATACTAAACATATAAATAAATAAATAAATATTTTAAAAAAACTCTCTGCTCGGTCGCTAAGGGAGAATAACAACTGAGCTGAAGAATAATAACTGCTAACACCATTTTTATAACTATTTTATGTGCTATATCACTTAAGAAAATTATCTTTACCTCCCCAAAAAGTATAAAATACATTAGCTAAAAACATGAATCAATACTTTTAATTTACCTATTTTTTCATGAGGTTTTGTTGCAATCTCCTCCCATGCATTTGTTTCAAGGTTGTATGCGTGGATCTTGGAAGAAAAAAATATATATGTACAAGTAAATAACTGTAATCTTACTTACCATGACATCAGATTTTTAAAATAAACATTTTTTGAGCAGTTTTAGAAAGAGTGAAAAGAAGAAGCTGGAATGAGAAGAGAGGCATGCCTGCCTCTCAGTGCTGGGTGCCGTCTACCTCCTTTCGTATCTCTACAGTGAGTATGAAGCATTCTTGTGGCCAGAAAGAAAAGCAATACTGGTAAGAGAATAAGACAAAATCAACAAACCCCTTAAACGTCCAAGGCAGGCCAGGAGCTCTGTCACCTGACCTAGATCGTCTCTGGGATTTCTAACTCTGACATTTTCAAAATGCCATGGGGACGGATGACTAAAAGCCCTGAGGAGGAGCTGGGCTCTCTGGAGTCAGTGGTGTCAGCCCTAAGCGTGCCGTCCTTTGTGGATGCCATGCACTGACAAGGGGGATGTGACATTCTGAGAAGCCTGGTGAACTACACATTCTCTAGTCCTCGTCCTCCCCCACCACATGCTCACAAAGACTTTCAGCAGTGATGAAGGTGACTATCAGCTGCATGCGTATCAGGAGCACTGAGTTCAACCTTCTATCACAGAGAACACCAATCACAAAACAACTGTTGATGAAGCTGCTTAAAAATTCAAATAACTAACAGAATCATCCCAATTAGTAAGATACAGGCTTTGGTCCATTGTCTCCCACTGTTTTTTACTTCTTTAAGAAGAAAAAAAAGGTACCTTGTTTAAGGAATAGGCTGTCCAGGAAGTCCCTCCTCCCAAGATGTAAATCCTCTGCCCATCATGAGCAATTTCATGTCTGTACCTGAAAATACCAAAAAATATAACTGGGTGAAAATGACCTCCGTAAGGTTTAGCTGTGAGTTTTGTCTTAACTAAATATTACCATCATTTATGATGATGAATTATTAGCAATGAGCTGAGTGTTAACTAGTAGTGAACTAGTTGAATGAATTATATACTACGCATAAAATGCATTAGTATAAAATCAATAAGAAATAAAGACAGTCAACCATCCCAAAGTTCTATTCACACCACTAACTGGAAAGGAAATGAGCTCCATGTTAAACAGGCTGTAGACAGGTTTAGAACTTTCAGCATGCACACACACAAATGCCAAGGGTGTCCCATCTCAGAGGGCAACCACAGCTACCTCCAAATTTACTTTTATCTTTCCTTTCTTCATTTTGATGATTTGTATTCTTTTTTGTAAGTTTGTTTTTGTTTTTTATTTAATTTTTAAATTCATTTTATGTACCAATCACGGTTCCCACTCCCTCCCTCCCTCATCCTCCTCCACCCACAATCCCCCAACCCAGCCCCATCCACTCCTCAGAAAGGGTAAGGCCTCCCATGGGGAGTTAACAAAGCCTGGCACATTCAGCTGGGACAGGATCAAGCTTCACCCCACCCCCAATTTGTATTTTCTAGATTATCTATAATCTTTCTGTGATAACTCTGTAAATGGAGAATCTATCATCTAATAAATAAACTACCTGTATTTAATTAGAACCCCACACTATGAGTTCTTAAGTTAAGATACTTATTATTTTGCAGGAAATTGCGTGTATACCCTCTAGAACTTCCATCTAGGCAATCGAGCTACAAGTGAAACTTCTTCCCCTCCAAGAAAAATGCTCTGTGATGGCTATTCTTGTTAGTCAGCTTGACTGCATCTGGACTTAACTAAAACCAAGTGGCTAGGTAAACTTTTTTTTCCCTTTCGGTTTTTTCGAGATAGGGCTTCTCTATGTAGCCCTGGCTGTCCTGGAACTGACTTTGTCGACCAGGCTGGTCTCAAACTCCCAGATATCCACCTGCCTCTGCTTAGGTGCTGGGATTAAAGGTGTGTGCCACCACTGCCCAGCAGGGGATTTTCTTCTTTTCATTTTTTTTAAGATGTTTTTATTTATTAAGCATACAATGTTCTGCTGGCATGTATACGCCAGAACCAGAAGAGGGCGCCAGATCTCATTAGAGATGATTGTGAGCCACCATGTGGGTGAATAGAACTCAGGACCTCTGAAGAGGCTGAGCCATCTCTCCAGCCAGGATTTTTTTTCTTAAATAAAGCATTTGAAGTGGGAAGACACAACTTTAATCCAGATCTTTTGAGGTGGGAACATCTACCTTTAATCTGAACCTCACCTTCTGCTGGTAGCCTAAATAAATGACATGGAAGAAGGAAGCTTGCTCTCTCTTTGCCTGCTTGCTCTTACTGGAAAGCCCGCCCATTCTTTCAGTGGCATGAGAGTCTACTTCTTCAAGATTCTGGTGTACACTGAAGACCAGCTAAGACATCCAGCCTCGTGGCCTGAACGACTACTGGATCCGTGGACTTGGCATTGGCAGATAGCTATTGTTGGACTAGCTGGACCATAGCTTGTAAGCCATTCTAATAATCCTTTATTATTCTATTATTTCTGTTCCTCTAAAGAACTCTGAATAATACAGGCTCTCTTAGAATTGGAATTCTTAAAAAAAAGGTTTATATATTTTTGTATTTCATATATATGGGTGTTTTGTGTGCATGTACTCTGCACACCAGAAGAGAGAATTGAATCCTGTTGTAGAATATTAGTTAAAGATGTGTTATATTTGTTTAATGATGCAAAGATATGTTGCATTCTTTTTTATTTTTTTTCTTCAAGACAGGGTTTCTCTGTAGCTTTGGAGCCTGTCCTGGAAATCACTCTGTAGTCCAGGCTGGTCTCGAACACAGAGATCTGCCTGCCTCTCCCTCCCGAGTGCTGGGATTAAAGGCATGTGCCACCACCACCCGGCCGTAAAGTTTAATTCTAAGAGGTAACGATTCCTATGGAAAGAACCATGAAAGATCTGGGGCCTTTGGTAGAAAACAACAGGAGAGCGATATGATGCTGCTAGGATGTTTCAGAGACAATGGAATGAACGACCATCCCACCCATCCTCCACCCGACATCTTATCCTCCACCCGACATCTTATCATCCCATCGGTCCTTCTTTCTGATCAACAGTCACTGACCCTCACTGACTTTTATTGCTAACTGCTACCATTGGTTCCTTTCAACACATTATTAGCTTCTTACTACTGAAAGATTAAAAAGTACAAGAGAAAAAAGATTTTAAAAATTCCACAATTAGAGGAAAACACTATATTCTCACGAATAGCCTCTTCTTTACCACTGATCTGGATCCATGTACCAGTTAGCCACTTTATCAAGGGAGTTTTTTCTTCATGTTGTCAAGGTGCTGAAAGAGCTCAAATCTGAGCAGGAAAGACCAGAGTGCTCAGCCCCAGAACCTCACCTTTCCTCCGGCAGATCACAGGACAGGTTGTTTGGTTTGAGTTGTGTCCACACCATGGTATTGAGATCTAACTTGTGCAGGTCTGTGCTGTAGATGTAGCCAGTTGTTCCCCCAAAGACATAAAGGGAACCATTGATGAGGGCCATGGCCTATAGAAAGACGGCGTATAAGAATGACTCCTTAACACTATTACAGAACACAAACTTAGCAATGCCCCTCAAATCATGTTTATCAAATTTTCTCTCTCTCTCTCTCTCTCTCTCTCTCTCTCTC
>LOJH01030383.1:1444-15603 GCA_001685095.1 Ellobius talpinus | reverse complement strand
ACACACACACACAGAGAGAGAGAGAGAGAGAGAGAGAGAGAGAGAGAGAGATCCATAGCTGCAATGGTGGGAATGGCTAGTGCACACCCAGTGAACTCCTAAGTTGAGAAAGTTAGTTAAGAAAGGAAATAAATCAGCAGGGAATTCTAAAGGGGGGAAGGGTAGTGAGCTAACACTACATTTTTAGGTGCTTAGAAAGAGCTAAAAGGTTTACTTTTAGTAAAATTATGACTAGACCATGGATTGTTTAAATCAGCACACCAATTCTTTTCTCCCAGTATGCATAGAATCAGGTAGCCAAGCAACCTATGTACACAATCAAGGAGAAACCATGGCTCTTGGTCAAATATCACATACACCAGGTGTTGTAGTTTCTTTGGGCCTAGGTCTGGAGTTTGGCTCTAGGTGGTAGAAAAAAAGAAGTGATGCAGGCCTCTAAATTACCAGTTCCAGAGTATGCTGTTATCAGTCATTTTGGTCTTCAGGTAAAACCAGAGCAGCAGCTTGGGAAGGTAGTATTCTATGTCCTTCGATATCTGTGAATATCTTAAACGGAATGCTCTTTCCTAAACCCTAGACAATGACCAACTGCTTGTTAAAACAGATAATTGCTGGGAGGCACAACTCTGTGCTTACCTAGGGGAGATGAATGGAAGCCTGGCAGTGAAAAACTGTTTTCACATGTGGCTGGAGGAAATAGTTCAGAACTTTGGGAGTTAATTTTCAAATATGTAACAGAAAGAAAATCAGCAATAGTGAAAAATCTACAGCAGAGGACAGCCACTCATTCACAAAGCAATAATGTCAAAAAAGCATTGCCTTTTAGCTTAAAATCCTTTACCAAAGTCTTTGGCATTGATAAGTCACTCATGAAAGGAGGGCTGAGCAATTACTGTGTAATGTTGCAGCTTATAGAAACCCCCAGGCAACTTAGGACAGGATGCATATGACAGAATGTATATATCAATGATGGGTAAGTCTGGAAAGTAGAAGATGACACCCATGCCAGGCACAGTCTTCTGTCCTATAGCAGAAGCACTGACTTTGTGAAATAAATAAAAAGGAAGGAATTGCCAGTGCCCACAGATGTGAGTCCTCTTCCAGCTTGACTAAAGGTCAGAGAGTTCTCGCTTATTCTTGCTCTTTCTAAGTTACTGACAACAGATCTGACTTAAGATGTGGCTACAAACAAGACCTTGGGTGTGGTTACATGGTGTTTTGGGTATTAATATGGTTGTAGAGATGGGTCCATTTTACCTTGTCCAAATGTCAGAAAATTCAAGCTGTTCGTTCTCTTTCATTTAAAATCAGGAGGTTTGACCCAGGGAGTGTCTGCCTACACTACACTAGACTACAGAATACTTGGTCGGACATATTCACTGCCTATCCTGCTGAAAACATCAGAAAGATTAACTTAAAAAATAGTGGCTTAGATGTCTCAAGAATTGAAGCAAGCAATTGTTCTGGTTGTCCTTTGTGTCACGGTAAAGTGGTCTTTGCCTTCTCCTCCCCCCTTTGCTTTGGGGTATATAAAAATAGGAAAATAAATATGGGTGTATTTAGTATTCAGTATTCAATCAAAAGCTCTCCCGATTCTATCCTATGTTTCTGTGTTTCTTTTGTTTCTCTCTTCCTCCTACCAATTTTTTTCTAATCCACATGCCCCTACCCTGGAACTTATTAACCTGTCACAGCTGGAGCCCAATACTTACCAAAAGCAATCTACAAATTCAATGCAATTCCCATCAAAATTCCAACACAGTTCTTCACAGACCTTGAGAAAATGGTACTCAACTTTATGAGGAAAATCAAAAGAATCAGAATAGATAAAACAATTCTGTACTATAAAGGAACTCCAGAGACATCACCATCCCTGGCTTCAAACTCTGGTATAGAATTATAGTTATAAAAACAGATTTGTATTGGCATTAAAATAGGCATGTGGATCAATAAAACTGAATTGAAAACCTTAACATGAATTCACACACCTATGAACACCTGATTTTTGATAAAGAAGCCAAAATGATACAACGACAAAATGTGAAAATGCATTTAGCAAATGGTGCTGATTTAACTGGATGTCAACATGTAGAAGACTGCAAATAGATCCATATTGATTGTCATGCAGAAAAGTCAAGTCCAAGCAGATCAAGGACCTTGACATATATCTATTTACATTGAACCAGATAGAAGAAAAAATTGGAAGTAGCCTTAAACAGACACAGGAAACCACTTCCTAAATATAACACTAGTAGCACAGACACTGAGAACAACAATCAATATGTGGGACTTCCTGAAACTGAAAATCTTCTGTAAAGCAAAGGACATGGCAAATAAGACAGAACGGCATCCTACAGAATGGGAATAGATTTTTATCAGCCCTACATCTGACAGAGGGCTGATCTCAAAAATATATAAGAAAATCAAAAAACTAGACATCAAAATAGAATATAATTCAACTAATATGAGGTACAGAGTCTCAGAATTCTCAGCAGAAGAATGTCAACTGGCTGAAAGATATTTAAAGAGTTACTCAATATCCTTATCCAAAGGTAAATGAATATAAAAACAACTCTGAGATACCCTCTTATACCTGTCAGAATGGGTACTATCAAAAATACTGAGGATATATTGGAGAGGAGAGTTGGAGAGGATGTGGAGTCAGGGGAACACTCTTCTACTGCTGGTGGGAGTGCAAACTTGTATAGCCACTTTGGAAATCAGTACGGCAGTTTTTCAGAAAATTAGGAGTCAATCTACCTCAAAACCCAGTGATATCACTCTTAGACATACACCCAAAAGATACTCAATTATATTGTAATGACACTTGTAGACAATGTTCATAGCAGCATTATTCTTAATAGCCAGAATCTGAAAACAACCTAGATGCCCCTCAACCAAAGAATAAAGAAATGTTGTATTTCTACACAATGGAATATTACAGCTGTAAAAAAAAAACAATGACATTATGAAATTTGCCAGCAAATGGATAGAACTAGAATAACCATCATGAGTGAGGCAACCCAGACTCAGAAAGACACTTTATGTATTCACTCATAAGTGGATATTAGATGTAAAGCAAAGGATGAACAGACTGCAATCCACAGCTTCAGAAAAGCTAGAGCCTTTATCCAGTAACTGATGGAACCAGATGCAGACAACCACAGCTAAGCGCCAGGCCAAGCACAGGGAATCCAACCAAAGAGAGGGAGGGAATATTTGAGCAGGGGAGGTGAAGATTATGATGGAGAAATCTATAGAAACAGCTGAATCAAGCTCATGGAAACTCATGAACTCTAGACTGACAGCTTAGAAGCCTCGATGGGACCGAACTATGCCCTCCATATGTGGGAAACTGTGATGAATCTTGGACTATCTGGAGGGACTCTCGCAGTAGGACCAAGATCTATCCCTGGTGCGTGAGCTAGCTTGTTGGAGCTCATTCCCTTTGGTGTGATGCCATGCTCAGCCTTAATGCAGGGGAGGGGTTCTTAGTCCTACCCTGACTTAATATGCCAAATTTTGTTCATGCCCCATGAAAGCCCTTATATGTTGGGAGGAGGGGATTGGGGGTAGGTTTGGGGACGAAGGGGGATGGGAGGAGAGGTAAGAGGAACAACTTTGGTTGGAATGTAAAATAAAAAAATACAAATGAAAGAGTAATATTTAGGTAAAGAATTACCTTGATATTTCTGAAATGATCACAGATTAATCAATTAATACTTACAAATGTACATACGTAGCTGTGATTAATTACTTGGCTATTACACTCTAACACTTCAGGATTTAAGTTCTGCTTTGTTATCCAAAAGAGATATTTGCTTATTTAAATGGAATTTTAAAATTAATTCCTAAAGTTAAAAACAAGAAATATAAACAGAGCCCATGAAAAAGCTAATTGATCAAGATCAAGTTCAAACCATCCCATGTATGCTAGGAGAGTTCACAACATGATTACTGACAATTATGATAGAGCAGATCAACTGATTTAAGAGACATTTGAAAAAATCAGCTTCTTTTTATGATGAAGGACACCAGGAAAACACAGCCCACTGAATCTACTAAACAGGGCACACACCCAGGCTCAGAGACAGAAAAGGCAAGCACAGGGTGTCCAGGGGTCTGCACTGGGTCCTCTACATATATGTTACAGTTGTTAGCTTGGTGTTCTTTTGAGACTATTAAGAGTGGGAGCACGTGTCCCTCTGACTCTTATGCCTTCTCTTGAGATTTTTTTCCTCCTCATGGGTTGCCTTGTCCATCCTCCATATGGGGGCTTTCAAGCAAGAGTACCTTGTTTTGTTTTGTCTGCCTATTGGAGACCTGTCCTTCTCTGAAGACAAAATGGGGGGGTGAATAACAGGAGAGGGATGGTGGAGGGGTGAACCAGCACAAATGGAGGGGGGGGGAAACTGTGATTGGGATGTATTATATGAGAGAAGAATATATTTTCAATAAAAAAGAAGGCTAAAAAGTATAAATAAGCAAACAAAGAATTCCAAAACAATTAATTAGAATTAATTCAAATACAAAATTAAGCCCATGAACTCTATAGTAAATCCTTCAAACCAAAAATAAGAGACTATCTTAAAAAATATCTAAATAACTAGGTAGGATAATTACGTTACCATAATAAAGCAGTAAGTAGGATCAAACTAAAAGGGGAAGATGAAGATTTTATAAGATTTAGAATCAAAAAGGAATCCCTACATCTACAGCTTTTATTCCATGCATTACTAAAAGTCCTCTCCCCATGACAATAAGGAAAAGGAAACAAATAAGGGCATCAAGTTGGAAAAGAAAAAATAAATGTCACAATGTTTTACATTGCATGAGCTTCTGTAAATAAAGTTCCACCAAAATGATTAATACAATAGAACTACTAAGTTCAGTAATATTGCAGAACATAAAATCAGCATATAAAATGAATCATATATATATATATATATATCTCAAAAATTATCTGAAACAGAAACCCAAAAGTAGATTTATAATAGGTACTAAAGTGAAAATAAAATACACTGAAATAATTTTTTATTTGTATAATTTATAAAACTTAAAAATCTAATTCGGAATATGTGATGGGGAAGATATTGTGTTTATATACTTAACGAATCTATATATTAAAGTCTGCAGAGTAAAAGCAATATGACAAAAGACAAATGGTATTCCTGACAGAAGTCCCCCAAAAAAGCAGTCTTAAAATTCATAAGAAAACATGAAAATGAAGAATTTAGAATGCAGTTAGGGATTATTCTGCTTTAATAAGGGGCACTAGTAAGTTCTCTAGTATCCATGGCTTCATCTGGCTTCGGTAGTTGCGTAGGTTTATAGACAAAGCATGATTCCTTCTAATTGGGTAGGTCTTAACTTCATTTATTTAATTGTTGGTTACCTCTCTGTAGTTGGAATTTCCTTTGGACTGCTAACCAGTCCAAAATAAAAAGATGGAGAGTTGTTATTAATTATGAATGCTTGACCTTAATTTAGGCTTGTCTTTTAACTTAATTTTATGTATTTCTATTTCTATTCATCTACATTTCGCTTCAGGGCTTTTTACCTTCTTTCATTCT
This sequence comes from Ellobius talpinus, assembly GCA_001685095.1. Classification (NCBI taxonomy): domain Eukaryota; kingdom Metazoa; phylum Chordata; class Mammalia; order Rodentia; family Cricetidae; genus Ellobius; species Ellobius talpinus. Next base: position 10,030 of record LOJH01030383.1, on the reverse strand, counting down.
ATATGTCTTACTTTCCTGCTTCCTCTGTGTCTTGCTGATTGGCCTCTGCTGTATCTCTCTTTTTCTTTCTTCCCTGATCCTAAATTCCTCCTCCTACTGACTCTCCATGCCACAAAGTCCCTCCTATACCTCCTCCCTTGCTATTAGCCATTCAGCTTTCTATTAGACCAATCAAGTACCTAGGAGATGCAAGGTAAAATAGCAACACACCTTTACATTATTAAACAAACTCAACACATCATTTCATAGTTAAACAAATATTCTGCAAATCCCCCAAGATATGTACCACTATTGAACTCTTAATGATACCTTGCGATGCTTGCAGATGTGATTCAATTACTTTATATTTAGGTAGAACTATGGTTTACTTTTATGCTTTGGCAGCTCATAGCCCCTCCAGACACTATGAACATAGTTCTCAGAAAAGAGAATTCCAAATTTGTTCCTGTTTTTTTTTTCCTTAAAGTCCTGCATTTGAAATGTGTGATGTCTTCAGCAATTAGCCATTTCTGGAAGAAACAAAAAGCAAATACCATAACATATATTGTTTGGAGAGTCTCTTGTACTCCCTAACCAGCACCTCAAAAGGAGGATCCGATGCTTGGTACTGGAGTTTTCACTCACTAACATATGGCTCATGGGAGAAGCATTATTTGTGCAAATGTCACAGCTTCATATCTATACCTATATCTATATATGTATATATATGTGTGTGTGTGCATATGCATTTGCATATGCACATACATATATATGCACTTACCTATATATGCACTTACCCATATTTATGCACTCATACATATATGTGTAAGTGCATGTCTAAATGCGCACATAAACGCACATAAATATACATATATAAAAAGCTGTATATATACATATGTATGTAAGTGCACATATACATTTAAGTGCATGTGTAAATGCATATATACAAATGTTTAAGAAAACATGAGAAGTTTCCCTATGTATTTTTTCAAGCATCTTTAGTGTTATTCATCCACTTCCCTTTTGCGCTCTCTCTCTCTCTCTCTCTCTCTCTGTCTCTCTCTCTCCCCCATACTAGTTAATTTCCCCACTCCCATTTATCCAATTTCCCCTTGCAGAACAACTGGGGCAAATAATTATCCTCTTGTACATATCCATAGTTCATAGTGGAGTGGATTCTAACAGGAAGTTTAAACCTAGATTGCCAATTAGGGCTTAATTACTGCTATTTGTTTTTCTATTTTTGTCCCTTTTTATGTAACAGCTGATTGACCTCCCACAATCTAGTTAATCTCTCTGTATGTCTCCTCATCTGTAAAAAGGAGATACTGGTAACAGCTTCCTCCCATGGATTTGCTGTGAGAATTGCTGCATACATAATTTTTAGAAAAATTTCTGGCACAGGGTGCACACAGTAAAAAGCTGATTCTTTCAGTAAAGCTGTGAATGCCTTGTGCTTTCACTGGCAACCTGTCCTTTGGTACACAGGAGAGCAAACTCCTAACTTTTAAAAGGTTTTTTTTTTTCAGTTTTGCAAGATCTTATCTCCTCCACCTTTCCCCCCTCCAACACACTTACCTCATCATGTTTTATTAAGTTCAGTTAATGTTGCCTATATGTCATGGGTTTGGGGCACCCACTGGAGGCATGAGAAACCTACATACTGTCAGAAAAGTGTAATTCTTCCTACATTGCTTATTAAACACCGAAAGCTACTCATGGAAATGTGGAACCTAGGGATCATCTAATATATCTATGCCAAAATTTCTGCCTTGATTTTTTTATAGGTCTGGTGCAGGTAACTAATATACCTGTGAGCTCACAACCACAATAGTCACTTCATGTTAAAATGACAGCGTTTCCCACCTTTCTTCGCCATCTGATTGCTTTGTGGTGGTTTTGACACAGAATCCCTCACAGAGGCTCATGTTTGGAGTCTTGGTCCTCATTCAGTGTAACTACTTGGGGAGGAATAGGAGGTGTTGTTTGTTGGATTATGTGTGGACTTGTTCAAGGAGGTGTGTCACTGGTGGGTGGGCATTCAGGTTTCCAAAGCCCATGTCAGATCCAGGCTTATGGTGTCTCTAACTATTGACTGGTAATCAGGACAGAAGTTCTTAGCTTCTGCTCCAGAAGTCTCCTTGTTTGTCATTGTGCTTCCCATCATGATGGGTATCCTGGGGATGACAGTTCTTCATAGCACTAGAACAATAACTAACACAGGTTCTGAGATTCTTTCTGCCTCTTCTTGTACGATGTTCTCTAAGATTTTGTGATGGGGCCTTAGTACAAATGTTTACTCTAGGGCTGAAACTCAGTTTCTTATTCTCAGCATTTTAAGCAGTTATCTATCTCTCTTGACAGATGTTCATTGCGAAAAGAAGTATGTCTATAGCTCATATTTCTATCACTAAATAATGGGCTATTAACTGTTTAAAACTGAATTATTGGAGGTTGTGGCACTAAAATATCATCAGAATTATAGCTGAGGCTACAAATACTTTTCCTTTGCTACTGTGGATGATTGTCTGAACCCCGAGGTTTGTTTAAATAGGACCAACTAATACTACCTATTTGCTTCTGAGTTCTAATTGCAATGAAACTAACTGCATTACTAATTATATTCCAATTTACTCTGCTAAATGGATGTTGCTCAAATGAAGTTACAGAAATTTGCTAAATCATGCAGTCAGTGGGAACTTCTGGCAAAATAAATCAAAGTCTTAGTTGAAGAATTTTATTTGAAACCTCATGTAATTTCAGAATAATCATATTCTATCTGAGATATAAACATATCATATTGTAAAAACAAAGTAATGCTCATACATCTTTGGATGGAAGAAACTAGAAAATTTAAGAATATGCTTTAAGCTAAATAGTTCCACATTGATTCAATATGGAAATCTTTATTACACAGAAATAGAGAAAAGTATGGATACTGTTGGAAGGTGATATTTTAATAGATATCCTTTTGTTAAGACTGTACATACTACAAGTCATAGTTACAATGGGTTATATTAATTTCAACATTGTTTTGGGATTTAATATGCTAACAATTTAAGGAAAAAATACCATGTGAAATTCAGAGTAATTTTTCTCATGTTTAATTTTTACAGCTGAGAGAAGCAAAGAAAATTGTACTTCACTCTTAATTATAGAGTTGCAAGAGCAGCCCTGTAATTAGAGCTGCGAAAATTGTCTGGCAACAAATTCTCTTTGTACTTTGAAGGAGTGAAAAGTCCTATTGATAGTATTTGATTTGAGTTAACACACAACTCCAAAGGGATACAGTAACTTCTTCATATTTCTATAACACTTCAAATATGACAACCACTAATTGTCATCGTTTGAACATGTAGAAGCCATTTTAAATATCTAGGCTTTTGTGTCTAATAGATTACCATTTTATTTTCTGTGTGGAAGTTTACACTAATTTCGGGGAGATATAGTCAAGATATATTGAGTAAATGAACAGTAGAGTCACAATCCTTACCTGAAGTTTGATATCACTTGAAAAGTATCCATTTACAAATAACTAACATTAAATAATTTTAAATTATCAACTGATCTATTCTTTCTTTTCATAAGCGTTTATTCATTTTTGTGAAAACTCAGAAAATATTTGCTATAGTAAGGCCATGTTAAAAGCCCTAAGGTGCTGGGTGGTGGTAGCATATGCCTTTAATCCCAGCACTAGGGAGGCAGAGGCAGGCAGATCTCTGTGAGTTCGAGGCCAGTCCAGTCTACAGAGCAAGTTCCAGGACAGCTAGGGCTGTTACACGAGAAACCCTGTCCTTTAAAAACAAAAGACCCCTAAGGATGTTGAAGTCATCATTCTGTATAAGGCCACAGTGCATTTTACTTATGGGCACAACATCTGTAAGATACTAAACAGATTATTAAAGCATCACCATATTTGGTTCCAAGCACTTTGGGAAACTGCTGAATATCAACAAGAAATTCCCTGAAAATGTTTAGGTATTTTTAAGTTCACTAGTATTATTTTTACTCTGATGATAATCATTTTCATAATCTTTTATATCACTGACACAAGTAAAACCTGAGGAACAAGAACATAGACACCATTTGGACAGCAAAATTAAATTCTGTGGTTGGGTCATCCTGATTTTATTAACTTTAATTCTATTATATGAAATTATGTTTCCTGCATTTCTTATTGAAAAAGCAGCTCGTAGGAAGAAATCTGGAAGAGTAAAAATGATGGAAAGAATTGCTGTAATGGTAGTGACATTTTCTTCAATTTTAGTTGTTCTCCTATACAATCAGAAAGGAAGTCAGCATTTAAAAGCATATTTTTTAAAAAAATATTGAACTTATAGACTTGAAACACCAGTTAGACCAGATTAGATTTAATGGCTACTTTGTTCAATGCCTATCTTGAGTTCAGGTAATTCCGATGTAGTTCTTGCTGGCCCTTGGATTTTCCCCTTTCTATGAGGAGCTAGTAGGAGCAAGCGCTAACCCATATCTTACCACACCCTTTGGGGTAAACTATGCTTAGGCTGACACTGCAATTTCAGAAAATGAAAGAGCATTTTTGCCTTTTGCAAAAAAATGCCTTTTGCTGTTTGAATAATGTTTCAGAAACAAGAACAAAACAATGAAAATGCTTGTTTCATATTAAGATGAACTGATATTTTATTTCAAATTATATGTAACCTTTGTTTCATTGAACTTATTATCTAAGTCAATTAAATGTGTACATTCCAAAGTAAAATACCATTGTCTCTATAGAAACTGATGGATCAGAGAAAACTTTTAGTTTTTCCTTTAAAGCAAATTTTATTGTTAACTTTTCTAATTGTTGTCCCCAAGTACCTGGTAGAAGCAGTTTAAGGGAGAAGACTTACTTCTGTATTACAGTCCCAGGGGCTCAGTATGTCACACGGGAAGGCATGGCAGCCGCAGGCAGGCTGGTGCCATTGTATCCAGAGACAGGAAGTAGAGAATGGGAACACAGTTCTCTTAAGCTTAAAATTGATCCATTTCCTTCAGCAAGACTCCACATCCTGAAAGTTTCACAACTTCCCAAACAGGACCATAGCTGGGGACTTATAGGGAACATTTACCAGTTAAACCACAACACATACCACCTTGGAAAGATGCTAAAAATGAGTTAAAAGTAACTCCATATTTACCTCAGTGTATTAAAAGTATAACAAGTGATGCATATTATAGAGTTTACTTGCTTTGTATATATATATAGTGTAACTGGGACACCTGGGGTGTGGTGTGGGAGGTCCTTCTGTCTGTGTGTTGCTTTTAATGGTTAATGAAAAAGGGAACTGCTTTGGGCCTATAGCAGAGCTATATGGGAACAGAGCTAGGTGGTAAAAACTAAACCGAATGCTGGGAGGAAGAAGGCAGAGTCAGGGAGACCCTATGGAGCCACCACTGGAGATAGGCGTGCTGAAACTTTGCTGGTAGGCTACGACCTCGTGGTGATATACAGATTAATAGAAATTGGTTAAATTAACATGTAAGAGTTAGCCAATAAGATGCTAGAGCTAATGGGCCATGCAGTAATTTAACTAATACAGTTTCTGTGTAATTATTTCTGGTCTAAGCCAGCTGGGTGGTTGGGAACCAAACAAGCAACTCCTCACAACAGCGGTGCTCTTGATTTTCTTTTGTTTTCTCAAAAGAGTTCTATGTTAAGATTTTCTTAAAATTTATCAGGTTGCACTTACAGTTTGTACACTTTCATATCTGGTTTAACTCATAGTTTAGTTTTAATGCTTATTAGTTCTCTATCTTATATCATAGTTATTTTATTTGCAAACCTGTTTTATTTCTCTGATTAACTGTTTCATCATTTCCCTTTGTTTTGTTTAATAACAGGAACATTGCAACCATTTGTGTTGACTAGAAAAAGTCCTATTTTTGATTTTTTTTACCCAAAGAAACTCAAAGATTTTCTTAGGAACTTTACTCACAAACTTATATTGCTCAAAGCTCCTTTTGGGTTGCAAGCTTTTATTATTCAGATTTCATTCTCTCATTTTTTACTAATTGAGCCATCATTACAAGTGTTTGATAGACAAGAGTTTCTTCATTAGACTCCTTTTGTTGTCTCTCTTTTAGTGTGCTAAAAACAAACTCCTTTCCTCACTTCATTGCATTCCTTGATTTTTTTAAAATCAGCAAGAAGAAATCTATATACTGTGACATGTTGACATTTTCATGGCCACTTCTTAAGTTAAACACTCAATAGGGTCTTTGTAAGAATAACAGTCTATGACTGGCTACTATGTTTGCTAAGATGTAAAAAGTCTGTTTAGCTTCCCTGTTGGCCATGTGGGGTTCCTGGTCCTCCACTGTGTGGTAACTGAGTCAAAGTCCTAGCTTATATAGTTTTATATAACTTTAAAGTTTTACCATGATGTTCACTCTCTAGTTTCTCATGTGAAATAGCAACAATTATTGCTTCATTCCTTGTAAATTTTGCCACTGAAATTTAAAGTATATTACAAATGTGCCTATAAAGAGAAGTTTACAGAGACATATTTTAGGGTTTTTGACACTTGATTGTAAATACTTTTACTTTTATAAAGTTATCTTTCTTTTATTTTTAACAAAATAAAGGTAGACACAAGAAGAAACTTATCTGAAATAAATGTGGAAATTTTCAGATGGTCTCATAACACAGTGTATGTTCATGCTATTTGAACAGCAAAAAACTATGTTTTTTTAAAGTCCAATTAAGTGATTTTTATTTTATAAAACCTATGTGAAGAAGAAATAGATGAAGCATCAAAAGTAAATGCATGCTTACTTGACAGACTAAAATGTTTCTAAAAGATAATTTTTTCTACTATCACAAATTGTGTGTATGCACTGGGTAAATTAAAGGAAAAATGAAATTAAAGATTTTATAACAGAAATATAGGTGGTCACACTGTAGTGCTACTTCAAAAATCTTTCAGCATTGGGAAAACTGTGGCAAGACAATCACTCACCCACTTGAGATTGCTTTAACTTATATGGATACTCAATCTCAACATGCCAATGTCTGAGATGTGGCTCAAGTGGCGAAATTCTAGCCTCTCCTGTGTTAAGTATAATCATCCCCAAAATGTTTCAATGTATATTCCAAGTTCATATTTTTAAAAACTAAATGTAATATTAAATAATATATTTACTAGGCTTTTTTGAGAATTCCATGCAATGTATTTTAAATATATTCATCTCACTCCTCCAATTCCTCCCATATTCACTGTCTCCATGGTTTCCTCCTAGCCCACTCATCTTTTGAGTTTACTTCTTTGTTCCCACAACAAATCCAGTTTGTGTTGCTCAATTATTCTTGAAAGTGGAGCAGCATTATTTGTAATAGCCCAAACCTGGAAAAAATCTAGATGAACCTCAACTGAAGAATGGATAAAGAAAATGTGGTACATTTATGCAATGGAGTACTACTCAGTAGTTAAAAAAATGACATCTTGAAATTTGCAAGCAAATGGATGCAACTAGAAACAACCATCCATCTTGAGGTAACTCAGCCCCTGAAAGACAAATATGGTATGTACCCAGTCATAAGTAGATATTAGATGTAAAGCAAAAGATAACCAGCCTATAATCCATGACCCCAGAGAATCCAGGTAACAAGGAGAACCCCTAAAAGAGACATACATGGATCCCCCAGCAAAAAGGAAATAGACCAGAACTTCTGAGTAAATTGAGAGCATGGGTCAGGAATGGAGGACAGAAGGAAAGGAGGAAGAAAGAAGAGAAGAGGGGAGAGAACATGAGGAAACAGGATGGCTGCGATGGGGGAAAGACGGACAGGGATAGCAAGAAAGGAGAGTTCTTGATTGATGAAGCCATTATGGGACTAGTAAGAAACCTGACACTAGGGAAAAACTCAGGAATCCACAAGGAGACCCCAGTAAAGAATCTAAGCAATAGTGGAGAGGGTGCCTGAACTGGCCTTCCCTTGTAATCAGTTTGATGACTACCTTAATTGTCACCATAGAACCTTCATCCAGCAACTGATGGAAGCAGATGCAGAGATCCATAGCTAGCAAAGGGCCAAGCACCCAGAGTCTAATTGAACAGATGGAGGGGTGTTCATATGAGCAAAGAGATCATGATCATAATGATGAAAGCCGCAAAAACACCTGCCCTGAGCTAGTGGGAGCTCACTGACTCTGGAATGACAAAGGAGGAAACTGCATGGGCCCAAACTAGGACCTCTGAATGTGGGTGACAATTATATGGCTGGGGAAGTCTTTGGGGCCACTGGCAATGGGACCAGGATTTATCCTTAGTGCTTGACCTAGGATTTTTGAGCCCATTCTCACTGGAAGAATCCCATGCTCAGCCTAGATAGCAGGCCTTAATCCTGCTTCAAAATGGTGTACCATAATTGGTTGACTCCTATAGGAAGCCTTACCCTCTCCGTGGAGTTGATGGAAGATGAGATGAGTGGAAGGCGGGGTGAGCATGAGGAGAGTAGGGTGAGGAAATTGGGATTTGTATGTAAAATGAGAAAAAATGTTTAAAGAATAAATTTAAAAAGGCAAAAGAACAGAAGAAAGAAAAAGAAGGAAGGAAGGAAGGAAGGAAGGAAGGAAGGAAGGAAGG
>LOJH01030382.1:0-11340 GCA_001685095.1 Ellobius talpinus | reverse complement strand
ACTGGGAAGGAACAAGCATAGGGCCAAACTAGTCCCTCTGAATGTGGCTGACAGGTGTGTCTGGGGCAGACTGGGGCCACTGGCAGTGGCACTGGGACTGGTCTCTACTGCATGTACTGGCTTTTGGGGATCCTATTCTCTTTGGATGGATACTTTGCTAGGCCTGGATGTAGGGGGGGCTTGAACTTTTCACAGGGCAGGGCGCCTTGCCCTGTCTTAGGTGGGGTGGGAGGGTGTGTAAAGGGAATGGGAGAAGGGGAGGGAGTGGGAATTTGGATTGGCATCCTTTAAATATTTAAAAATGAATTAAAAAAGAAACATCTCGAAGGGACTCTGCCTAAAATAGATGGAATACCCCAATATAAGGCTTGGGGATGGCAAATGTAAGGACCGAGTACCAAGACATCTTTCCTGTCATAAAGTTCCATTTCGATCTGCCCTCTCAGCAGAAGATTGACACAATTCTTTCTTAAGATAGAGAAATTTTGGGAAACTCATGTGGCTGCCCTCACTACTGAATCATAATAGTATAGCTATGCAAGAATATTTCTTTTTCATTGTACTTGCTACTTGGCTTAACCCTGAAAGGGTCAGAAGGGCTCAGAGGTTCCATGATCCCTGCTCCAAAGCAGGCTGCTGGTTGATACAGACCAGAGCAAGGTAAAGGTAAGAAGTTGGGTAACTTAGAACACGGTAGCTATAGCAACAGGTGGAGTCATTTACTGGATGCTTTTCTATTGTTGATTTTTTTCCAAGTCAGAGTCTCACTATGTAGCTCTAGCCATTCTGAAACTCGCTATGCAGACCAGGCTGGCTTTGAACTCACAAAGATCCTCCTCCTTCTGCCTCCTGAGTACTGGGATTAAAGGCATGTGCCACTATGCCCAGTTTTCTTTGGAGGCCATTCTAATGACCAGTAATTGGGGAGATTTTTATCATATGACAATGACTGGAAAACTATGAAGTCTGTCAAAGAATGTATCTGAGGCAGTGAAGTTGCATTAAATGGTTGGGGAGAATAACAGAGGAAATGAATTTTGTTGTTTAATGCTGTGTTCCATAGGCTCCCATTCCATCACCAGGATACTTTCACAAGGTAGTTTTTGTCCATGTTTGTAAGAAAAGGAACACCGTCTGTTATGAGAGGTGTCATCCCAAAGATTTGTCTCACAGGCAATTTTGGTGGCTACTTATGGGTTTACAGGCTAGGAAAAGACATAGTAGTCAATAAACAATGAAATGGGGCAATGGCTCTATGTTTGAACACATTATTTAATAGTAGCTATAGATATAAGTGATAGCTCATCGTTTCTCTCTCTCTCTGCTAAGAAATTTGTATGAACTCCACATTTTCCAGTCTTGAATCTGGCAACTGTTGGTTTGCTGACTATATCCTGTTTGCAAAATGTTTTTCAGACTATTGGTTTAGCACCGAGATTAATTAAACACCTGTTGGAATGTGGTCCGTGAATGGAGCTGTGTGAGGGAATTTCTTAGAGCTTGGGTGATCACGCCAAGGAAATGAGGTGGGAGTCTTATAACCTCTGCTTCCTATAACAGGGGTTGTTCTTGGGATGGGCTTTTGGGCCCCTCCCAGGTGTAAGAAGTACAAGCGGGTTTATTTCAGATGACCCAGCATCTTACCTTTGTTCTTCAAAGACATTTCCAAGCAGGAGTTGTTCCTGTGACTCTATACAGCTTAAACTCATGTGGCCTTTGCTCATTTGACCTTGTTTAACTGTCAGAATACCCCTCAGAGTATAAATTGTCTGGTGCTGTGAGGACATTTGCTGGTGCATGAGACTTTAGTCTGCCTCAATTTAAGGTCCCCACTTCCCAGGTTCCCGCTGCCAGCTAGAGTGGCAACTCACACCCATGGATACACTTTTCACAATTACTAGGAAATGGAGTAAGCATAGGTTTCCATCAACAGACGAATAGATAAAACGTGTGATCCATATACACAATGGAATTTTATTTAGCTGGAAAGAAAACCAGAATCATGACATTTGCAGGGGAAATAGATGGGAACTGGAAACCATTATGTTAAGTCAAATAAGCCAGACCTAGAAAAGCCAATACCACGACCTAAATTTAGAGGTGTGTGTGTGTGTGTGTGTGTGTGTGTGTAGATCATAAAACTAAAACAGCTGGGTGGTGGTTGTGCACACCTTTAATCTCAGCACTCGGGAGGCAGAGACAGATGAATCTCTGAGTTCGAGGCCAGCCTAGTCTACAGAGCTAGTTCCAGGACAGGCTCTAAAGCTACACAGAGAAACCCTGTCTCAAAAAAAATTACATACATAAATAAATAAAACGAGAACAAGGATAATAAAGGGGGAAGGAGAAAACAAGGGGAAAATGAGAGGGTAATGGAATATATTGGGCATATTGCATATTGTAGAATGTGAAAAGGAACCAGCAGGGGAGAAGAGAGATGATGAATTAGAACAAAATAGGAACATGAATATGTACAAATATTCACAAACTTTGTATGTCAACTTAGAAAATAATTGAAAAATGGACTTACTANGAAAAGTAAAAGCAAACAAAGGAAAACACCCAACACTGGGAATCAAAACAATGAGCCAGTTTACAGGAACAATATACCAGAGCAACTGAATTCATGTAAAGCTCAATTCAAATGGCATTCTTTCACCACCAGCAGGTGACACATAGCAATGCCTGGATGGAAAGTTCAAGTTCCTGTAAATCCTATAAGCAAGAAACCCCTCATTTCTTCAAGGTTTCAAGAAATCAACAAACCCATACAGAGCGGCCAATCACTTTAAATAAATCTTACAATGAAAACCATTGCCATGGTGACATATGTGATAATTAAAACTGGTACTTAAATTGTATCTTTTGCCATTTATTTGAAAATCAGGGTTGCTTCATGATTTTTTGTTATTTTAAGAAGAAAGAACTGAACTCTCTCTCTCTCTCTCGTGTGTGTGTGTGTGTGGGGGGGGTTTGAAACAGGGTTTCAGATTGAGGCTTAGTCTTAAACTTGCTATGTAACTCAGGCCAGTCTCAAGCTATGATCTTCTTGTCTCAGACTCTTGAGTATCAGGATTGCAAATATATGCTACCATGCCTGCCTTTGATTAAAACCAAAATAAAGTACACAAAAACTTCCCTTTCCTTTATTTTTGTTTTATATATGGGTAAGTTTTGCTTGGATATATGTGTACCACATGCATGCAGTGTCCATGGGGGCCAGAAGAGGGAACTAGATCTGCTGGGACTAGAGCTACAGGCTGCTGTGAAGCACAGTGTGGGTGCTGGGCATCAAACCCAGCCCCTCCCTGGAAGAACAGCTGTTGCCCTTAACCACTGAGTCACCTCTCCAGCCCCTCATTTTCTTATCAAATGGGAAAGCTAGTTTTTTGATTCATGATATGCTCAGCACATTCCACTTCTAAGGAGTTTGCTTTAAACTAGAAGAATTATCAGAGGTATTAATGGCTCATTACTTTTTCCATGTTTTTAATTTTTTGTTAAACTGTTTCATAAAGTATATATTGCTCGTAATCTTTCCCCTTCCCCAACTCCTCCTAGACCCTCTCCACCTCCATATCCATCAATGTTTATGCTTTTTCTCATGCTTTGTTTGTTGTGGTTTCAATTTTAAAAACATTTCTCATGAAATAAAAAATGCATTTATTAATATTGAGGGAGTATGATTCAACTGTACGATAATAACACAAGCATCTAGGACTTCCCAGGATAGGAGCAAGTGGAGAACCACCATAAACGGGCTGCCTATGTATGCATGCTTAGCAAGACCTGGGCATAAATGATGATGATGATTCAACTGACACTTAAGTTATACTTCATTTTCAGCCTAGCATCCGCAAAGCTGTATTACTATGATGTCAACCAATATGGTATATTTTGTTTCTGAAAAATTGATCTAGTATTGGGCAGGCTTGACCTAGTGACCCCCACACACACACACACCCGAGGTCCAGCGCAACAGGGAACCTCACATACATGCTTCCCAGAGAGTGCATCCTGGGGCTGCTTTGCAGCTCTGCTGGCAGCACAGGAACTTCCCGTCCACGAAGAAGCCACTGTGGTACTTGATCAGCAGGTGTGGGTTGCCCCGTATCTCTGAAGAGCAGGTAGGAAGGATACAAGGCATAAGAAGACATTGGCCCAAGAGATGCAATACAGTAAGGAAATAATATAATCTCAGTACAATGATGATCTCATTTTCCAGCAACTGGGGTAAGACCCAGTGTCCACCAAAGCAGTTGTCATTCATTCAGAAGTTAATAAACCCAAAGAATAAATAGATACCACAACATAATAATGTATTCTTCTGACATGAAAGAGTTAGGAAAATGCATATGCTGGCCAGCTTGCCATTAAGATTTTATAAATACATCTGTCAAGGTCCTGAATGGCTTACAATGCCTGATGTTTCTTTGTTGGCAGAAGCAGGCTGGGTGGTAGGACTAGATCTTAAGAAAAAGGACTTCTGACTTCCTATGGGTTGTCATTCGGAAAGGTTTCAAAGGTACAGTAAGAACTGTGCAGCATATCCTCCTTCTGCCCTTTCCTTAGATCTGCCAATGAAAACTATATTTTTTGCTGCTTCTTTCTCTTCATTACACACGTTATTATTGTTGTAAAAATTTGTCTTATTATTCACTTAATAATTTAGAGTCACTAGCACATATATGGCTTGAATAATGTTATGCATAAATATTTCCCTACACAGTTTCTATTACCAAGGGTATTTATGCTATTACTTAACTATAAAGCAAATTGTCAGATTCTGGATATTGTATACATATATATTTCATATTTTATTTTCACCAATTGTTCCAATAATATTCTTTAAATGACTTATTCTTTTATTTAGTTGTCTTTGACCTGGAATAGTTTCTCATCTTTTCTTGGTCTTTCATGATTTTGACATCCTTAGTTAAGGAATAAATCATTTGAGGGGGGTGGAAAGCTGTATATTTTTTGAGATAAGGTCTCATGTATACAAATCTAATCTTGTCTCACCATGTAGCCAAAGCTGACACTGAACTCTTGATTCTCTTGCCTCCATCTCCCAAGTGCTAGGACTACAGGACTCTGCGACCACACCTACCTAGGATGTGTGTGTATTAGAAAAGAGGAGCTAAGGGTGCAGTTTGGAGGTAGAGCTCCTGTCTAGCATGCATCAAGTTCCAGGCTCCACCTCCAGTACTCAAAAACAAGCAAACAAACAAACAAAAAACACCAAACCGCAAGAATAAGGCAATGTCAATCAAAACAAATTAAATTCTAATCTTGGAATACAGTATGTATCTATAAGAAATTAGCATCTTTTGCACTATAGCACAGAAACCTCCGAGGATTTATTAGAGAAGAGCTCAAGAAGCACCTTTAGGTGGGGAGGGCTGGTTCTGTGTGTCACCTCAACTCTTCCTTCTTGATTTTATGCTTGTCTAGAAAATTCCTAACTTTGAACTCAGACAGTCCTAGTCCTCCTTTATCAACCCAACTTAAGGAATAATAATAATATTGTACTGGGTCACTGGGGAGGTATAAGGTAATACACATAAGTACATAAGATAACATACATAAATCGCCTCAGATGGTTCAGTGAAAAGTGGCTTTCAGTAGACATTCATTTTATACAGCTCAGTTCAGTTTAGCTGAAAATGCCAGCACCAAGGAAAACTTTACTGGTGAGCATTAAAGGTAATTATTATAGAATGAGTTAAGATTATAAAATGTTAATTTCTGAGTTTAGGCCCAAATGACCATTGGAATTCCCCAGGCATATTGCAAGCTTTCTTACTGTCTACACTCTTGCTCTTTAATGTGTTTCCAACTACAAGGATTTAGTTTCCTGAGTAACTAATCCTCCAACCAAGTCCCCAAATCCAAATTGCAACAATCCCCACACTTAATGATGACATTAAAAAATTGTATGTGACTTTATGTACTTTTCCACACATGCATCAGTGAGTCTCCGTACTACCCCTGAGGGCTGCTGTTCTTGCTATTATGACTCTTACAGAGTTAAATGGACTGATATAGTTTGAATTGGTGAAAGTTCGTAAGGGGAAATATTTCAATGAGAGAACCTAAGTCTTCCCACAGCAAGTAAGTTTTGGTTCACTTGATGACAATCTCACCCACCTTGTCTATCCTCCAGCACAAAGACTGGAAAAAAAACAAACACAGATCCTGTTTTTCAATGTCTGTTGTTCATAGAGATAGATATGAGCCCTACTTCTGATAAATGTAGCATGAATGGAAGTTTTCAGCAGGGGGGCTTCTAAAGCAGCTTAGAACCTTTAAGTTACCTGTAAGAATGGTAAAACAGAAAGCTAGAGGGACTCTGTGTCCTTGACATCCTTGAATGGTTGCCTAATCCCAAGACTGCCTGCCTCCCACTCCCTGCGAGAGAGAAAGCATAAACAGATCTTTTCCAGTGGTTGCTTGATGTCTTTTATCCTCCAGGACATAGCACTGCTAACAGGCACACGCTTTCTGCTGTGCAGACAGCAGCACCAAGAAGGGAGACACAACAGCTTCATGAGGACCAAATGTATTGTTGCTTGTCTCTTCCTTCTCTTCTTCCTTCCATAAGCCATCATGTGTCTCACCCCAAAGCCTGAACACCACATAGAATTCCAGAAGGACCCACAAATGGACACACAGGGGTTACTTACACAAGAGACGAATATAGGGAGGATCTATATGACAGCTGAGTCCTAGGCAGTTCACCCAAAGATGGCTGGCTGGGAAGAAAACCTTAGGGCTCCCCCTGGAAGTATCATTATAACCACAATGGCTGATGTTTAAGAGGATATTGTAATGTTTTTTAGAGTCATTCATACATGTAATTGCTATAGGAGAAAGGAAATATGCTCCTCATTTTACAGGTCAGGAAAGCCCGGATGTGTTACATAAAATAGATGACAGCCAGTTTTGCCTGGCTCTGGCAGAGGTACCTGTCTCACTTCATTGAGATGATTGTGGGTAATGAGGGAAGCATCTCTCCTTAATGACCAATTCACTACTCCACAAAACAGATTGCTAAGTCTTTTCACATAAAGGGAAAATGAGGACCTATGTCTGGGAAAGGATGTGTTTGCATCGATGTGAGCTGGGTGTGTGCAATCTGAGGTGTACTGAGATATTGCCATAATCTACAATATAAGCATAAAACATAAAAATAAAAACAAAATCTTCCTCTGTCTAGGGTGTTAAAACCTGAAGCTGCATCAGTAGAGTCACTGATTTAATTTATATGTTATCCTCACAACATGACCCTTTTGAAAACAAAAAGATTGCGGGGGAAATATCAAGGTGCTAAAATAATAACAATTCTCTCCCAGGTTCCCACAGTAGCTGAAAAATCACGAATAAAATCTTCATTAAATCCTCAGTTTGGGGCAAAGATATAGAGACTTAGCTTGCAATATTGTGATTTAAAAAAGCTGGGCTCAGGTAATTACATTTTGAGAGCCCCATTAACAAGGTTTGTGGCATTTGTCTGTTTTCTTTTAAACTTGTGTGAAAAATGAAGACTAATAATAGCCCTGTCCATAGTTGTCAAGAGGATTATGCAAGAAGATGCAACATGTTCTCGACAGAGTAGCTGGCCAGTGGTAAGTGCTCAGCACTATTGGCACTGTCTATGAACACTGACAATATAATCCTGACAGGACTGGAATGGGAAAGCCCAGCTGGTCTGCCTCTCCCTGGTCCCACCCCATGCCCCACCTACTGCCAG
Organism: Ellobius talpinus; assembly: GCA_001685095.1. Lineage (NCBI taxonomy): Eukaryota > Metazoa > Chordata > Mammalia > Rodentia > Cricetidae > Ellobius > Ellobius talpinus. The sequence continues at coordinate 3,587 of LOJH01030382.1, read as the reverse complement.
GGAATTCACAATAGCTATCTCTGTGCTCAGTGTGAAAGCGAAGGTGATCCCCAGGCTTCCTGCCTGTAACACTGAGAACACAAAAGTATGAATACAGCCCATCCCAGGAAAGCAATTCAAGCCTTCCGTTATGGTGTTTGGTTACCTTTCTTCAGTGCTTTCAACCACTGACTTCGGCTGTCTTCGTTTGATGCATAGACATAGAGAAGCCCATCTTTATATACAATCTGCAAAGGAAAAAAAGGCTATGAATTTTGATGCAAGTGTTTCATGGTTCAATCTGGTGTACCAGTAAATTTTTATATTATCAGAAATAAACTTTTTTCATATACTAGCTTTGGAATTATATATAAAAAAGACTACAGGTTTTTTTTTAATCTTACTTATCTGAATCTGTTTTTATGTCAGACCTTCAGAACTTGGGGAAAATCACAGCAATGAAGCACAGAATGGTGGTGAACATTAAAGCCTCATTTGGGGTGCCCTGGACCAGGAAATATTATAATATGGTAAATCACATATTTCTTCGGAGTCCTCTGGTCCATCTTTCTAATCAGTAGGCAATTCCTTTGACAACTAGGACATCTTTAACTTCTGTATCCTTAGAAACTATTTCCAGGGATGGGATATCCTACCCTTTGCTATGCCGTATTCCCCACATTCTGATCAGTTTCCAGTTTGGGTCTGTCTCCTTGTTAAGTCAGTTTGTCACATTGGGTAGCCTCTCAGATTCTCCACACTGTGTGTTTTCTTATCCCTTATGTTTATGGGACACTTGTTTTTGGGACTGGCTCAGTGAGTAAGAAAAGCAAGGCATGCTCCTGTGCAGGCCTGTAAACCCACCGCTCTGGAGGTCACAGCGAGAAAGATTATTGGGGCCCCAGGATTAGAAGGAGATTCGGACTCAAGGGAATAAGGTGCCTCCACACACAAGACACTGCATGCCCTCCTCTTGCAACCACAAGCATATGTGCATGCCCCAGTTTGACAATTGCAACGCTTTCTCCAGATCGGGCTTATTTTACAACTGGAAAACGACACATACCACTTAGGAAAGATCTTCTAGAAGCTGGGCGCATCCTACCTTAATATTTTTTGCTTTTATTTCTATGTGATATATGTGAGTGTGCTTTTTTCTAGCAAATGAGCAACTATACTTAGAGATGAGTTGTGATATATCTTTATGGCTATGCAGATGCAAATAGTGGGCTAGGACGTCTGTAGGGCTGGTAAACCTTTGTGACTTTAGGTAGCCTCTGTTCCTACTGTGTTTGAGGTCACCTTTATGGGCACCCTCTCCCTTGGTTTTCCCCAACTGATAGTTTTGTAGTAGGTCTGATTCAGCTCAAAACCCCTTCACAGAGACATTCTCTGTAGCATGGAATTTTTGTTTTCTTTTTGCCTTTTTGAGATAGGGGTTTCTCTGTGTAGCCCTGGCTGTCCTAGAACTCACTTTGTAGATCAGGCTGGCCTCGAACTCACAGAGACCCGCCTGCCTCTGCCTCCTGAGTGCTGGGATTAAAGGTGTGCGCCACCGCCGCCTGGCTACATGGAAGTACTTAAAATTCTGGGGCCAGTGAGATGACTCAGAAGTAAGGCTGCTTGCCACCAAATCTGATGACCTGATTTGATCCCCTGAAGTCACATGGTGGAAGGATAGAGCTGCCTCCTACAAGCTGTCTTCTGACTCCACATTCATGCTGTGGCGTGTGAGAGCATGTACACACACACACACGCGCACACACACACACACACACGCACATGGGGGGAGGGGAACCACACCCACACAAATAAATGTTAAAAAGAAAGAATTCTAGGGGTTGTGGAGATTGCTAAGTGGTTAAGAGCACTGACTACTCCTTTTTTATTTTTATTGACCTCTACATCTTTCTCTGCTCCCCTCCCTGCTTCTCCCCTACCCCCTTCAGCCCTCCCCCAAGGTCCCCAAGCTCCCAATTTACTCAGGAGATCTTGGAGCACTGACTACTCTTTCAGAGGACCTGGGTTCAATCCCTAGCACCCACATGGGAGCTAACAATTGTCTCTACATCCAGTTCCAAGGGGAACTCTACATGCTGGCAAAATGTACATACCTATGAAAATAAAAATCTCAAAAAAAAAGAAGAAAGAATTCCTTGGTGACAAACTAAAGTTGGTTAGCATGGTACGTAGAGCCCTGAGCAATGCCGCACCACCTACTTCTCTGGGCTGGTCTCTTTCTTTCTCTTATTTCATCCTACAGTGTCTTTGCACGTGCTGTTTAGCTCTGGCACCACCTCCAAATTTGCTAGTTAAGGTCTATTGGTCCTTCCCAACATGAATGCCACCTCCAACAGAACATTTTCCTGACATCTTACAGTAAGGAGCAAAGCACAAGAAATGTCCTGCATCCCCCTTCATCTTAATCAACACTCATTTTTTACTGTATTAAGATGGTCTATTTTACCACCTCCTTGGAGTCAAGTTCAGGGCAGGGTTGGTACTTAATCCCGCATAGCTTCCTGCTTGCTCTTATCCAAGAGAGAGACACCCCATAGAGCTCCATAAAAGAGAGTGGTAAAGCCAAAGCAGGTCAGACCAGGATCGCTTATACTCCTGTCTTGCTTCCCTTGGAGGGAAGCAGATTGGCCAGGAGGGTTCTGATAAATTGCCAACGCCCACTTGGGAGTATTCCAAACATTATCATTGTCTCAAGGGATAATTTTGCAATATTGTTATGTTCCTGCGCAGAGTGAGCTAATACTAGAAGATATTAAAGAAACCAACCCCCTTTTTTTTACCTGAAACGGGTACTGTCTCTCCACGGGTGTCTGCTCCTCTAGGTTGACTTTTTCCACACATCTGATTTTCTTAATTTCTATCGATCCTTTTCTGCTTCCTCGTTTCTGAATTCAAAAGCAAACCAGAAGCTATATCATGCTGGTGTTTCATGGTGAGCAGGGAAAAGTGTACAGCTAAAGTTAATGTCTGGAGGGAGACGAGGGGATGTGGAACCCAATGGAGACACATGCCCTGTGGCTCCATGGCTGTCACAATCATGTTTCTAAGCTATGAACACTTGCACACATGCTTCTCTAAAAGCAAGTATCTGAGTGACAGTTAACAATCTTATTTGAGAATCGTGTAATATTTTTTTCAAACCACCTGCCAAGTGGTTAATAGAGATATCAAAGTTTAATGGCATGAAGCAGCTTTACTTGGTTTCAGTTTTTTGATGATGTTTTGAAAAATCAAAAATCTCCCAGGATCAAGTTCTCAAAGGCACAGAGCTGTTGTTCTTTCCACTACTATTTTAAGGCAGCACTCCTCACCCTCAACACTATTACTAACATTTGAGGATAGTTGAGATGGAGCAAGGATAGAGATGAGAGCAAGGAAAGAGATATTTTGGTTGAGGGAGCCATTATGGGACTAGCAAGAAACCTGGCACTAGAGAAATACCCAGGAATCCACAAGGATGATCCCAGGTAAGACCCTAAGCAATAGAGGAGAGGGGATGTGAGCTGGCCTTGTCCTGTAGTCAACCTGATGGCTGTCTTAAATATCACCATAGAACCTTCATCCAGCAACTGATGGAAACAGAGGCA
>LOJH01030381.1:17744-29622 GCA_001685095.1 Ellobius talpinus | reverse complement strand
TTCTCTGTGTAGCTTTGGCTGTCCTAGAACTCACTCTGTAGACCAGGTTGGCCTCAAAGAGATCTGTCTGTCTTTGCCTCCAAAGTGCTAGGATTAGACTTGCACCACCACCTTGTTTCTTGAGACAGCCGTTCACTGAAAGTGGGACTCACTGTTTGGCTAGATTTGGTTGGTGAATCCTGGGGATCCTCCTGTCCCATCTGTCCTCTCCTTCCCATCCATTGCTGAGATCCAAACTCAGGTCCTCATTCTTGCTTGGCAAGAACTTTACCAACTGGGGCAAGTAGTTACATCTTCAAGATTGCTTTCATGTAAAGAGGAACAAAACATTATAGAATACTTAATGTATGGCCAAATACTTGCTGGTATTTTCCTGTATGACTGGTCTCTGTAGCTTGTGTGGGCTGGCTTAATTACTGCAGAAATGGACTTGAGTAGGAAAGCCTGGAAGAATTGAGGTGGGAATGGATTTCCTCTAGAAATCCCATCTGTGTGGAAGATCTTCCTGTCTCTCCAAACTATGTCTTATAGATTATAGATTTTATCTTGAGTTATCTCTAGTTTTCAGAATAGCCATTTATTACTAACCACTGTATCTGACCTAACATCTCTGTGACTATTAGGTAAAACTGATATCAAGGTCCCTTCTTGTGGTTCTTGGTCTCATTTAATGAAAGAATTTAAGAATGGATTCAAAGGGAACTTCAAGGACAATTGTAATAGAGTCTAAAAGGAAAAAAACAACCCAGGGTATGCTGCTATAAACCTCAGAAGCTGCTAGAGAAGAAGAATGGAGGGGAGAAGTCATTCTATGTGAGCTAGCATAGAAGTCAGTCACATGACAGAAGTGGTTGTTTGAATAGAAATGGTGTCCATAGGCTCATATATTTAAATGCTTGGTCATTAGGGAGTAGAACTACTTGAGAGGAATTAGGAGGTGTGGTCTTCTTGAAGGAAGTATGTCATGGGGGTGAGGGGAGTGAGCAGGTGGGCTTTAGAGTTTCAAGAGCTCAAGCCAGGACCAGTGTCTCTCTCTTCCTGCTGCCTGCAGATCCAGATGTAGAACTCTCAGCTTCTCCAGCACCATGTCTGCCTATGTGCCTCCATGCTCCCTGCCATGACCATAATGAACGAAACTTTGAAACTGTAAGTAAGTTTCCCAATAAATGCTTTCTTTTATAAGAGTCGTTGTGGTGTATTAGTGTTTCTATTGCTGTGAAGTGACCCTTTGACCACAGCATCTCTTATAAAGGGAAACATTTAACACACTTCCCCCGACAAGGTCACACTTACCCCAACAAGACCATACCTCCTAATAGTGTCCCTCCCTATGAGCCTTAGAGGGCCATTTTCATTCAAACCGCCACACATGTTCATGGCATGTCTTCACAGCAACAGAGCACTGACTAAGACAACAGACAAGTAGCCACATGGTGGTGGGGGGAGCTTGAGAGAAAGAGTAAGAAAGCCCAAAGTGTTGGGGAAACCCAAGCCATCAAGGAAAGTATTGTTAGAAAAGAATAAAAAAGAAAAGAAGTTACAATTTTCTGAATAACCCAGATAAGTGGACAGAGTTGGGAAGTTGCATAACTTAGGCCTGGTAAGCTACCGCATTGGAGGATGGGAGGTAGTGGTGATGGCTTAGAATTCTGGAAAGGAGAATTACAGTACCTCACTAAAGGGATAATTACTCCACTTACCTAGAGTATGACTTAAGGTAAACCTGCCTTCCTAGGGGTGCTGTCTCGGCTAAATGACTTACCTGGCTCAACAGAAATGTTAAGTCTGTCTCCACTCATGCCAAGGAGTCTATTCTCTTAACTAGAAGTTGTTTTTTTTCTACTCTAGCAAAACTTTTGGATATCATTAGGCTTAGCAGACTGCTAGCTTCTGCCAACCTGAAAGCTAAAAATGTTAAGACAACATCTACAACCTACAGAAAAGAATTTCCTGGCTTGGTGATAATCCAGCTACCTGATGCCTGGATAAGTGCAATGATTCACAACGTCTTTCATTCTATGACCACAGATATCATGTAACTTCTTACACAGTGGAATGTGACATTAAGGGTAGCCTGAACCCATGTTTCCAGGCCATGGTTGTTCATATTTGGTTCAGAATAAGCTACCTTTTACTTCCTGTTGTGTGACTTTTCCTGGAGAATGCTGTGGGATATTTGCACACTGTGTGAAGATGCCTTGCTATGATTGGTGCAGTAAAAAGCTGAACAACCAATAGCTAGGCAGGAGGTATAGGTGGGACTTCCGGGCAGAGAGAGAACTCTGGGAAGAAGAAAGGTAGAGTTTCCAGGGAGACATGGAGAGGAAACAGGAGCTGAAAGATGGAAGAGTGGTAGCACCATGTGGCAGAACATAGATGAATATAAATAGGTTAATTTAAGTTCTAAGAGCTAGTTGAGACAATTCTAAGCTAAGGCCAAGCTTTTATAATTAATAATAAGTCTCCATAGTATGTGATATTTTGTGTTCTGACAAATAAAGCTCACCTGGAGATCAGAGGGTAGAGCTAGCCACTAGTTAGCCATAGAGGTCTGGAGACAGGAAGTGATAAGGAGGGGGCAGAGACAGGATCTTGACCTTTTCAGCCCGAGGCTTCAGAGGTAAGAAGTCTCTGGTGGCTACTGCTTTGCTTCTCTGATCTTTCAGCTTTTGCCCTGATATCTGACTCTGGGTTTTTATTGATAAGACTAATTAGGATCCTCCTTCATCTCCATGTCATTATTTGCAGGCTGACAGTCCCAATGAGGAAGTATAACTACAGGAGAGACGTGAACTAACTTTTATTTTGAGGCAATGAAAAGAGATTAAAGTATTCCACTCAAGTCCAACTTGGTGAGCCAATGAGCTGATAGGGCTGAAAGACCCCAGTTTATCATGGATGAAAATCTCATGGCAGGTAAATCATGCAGTCCCCCTTTCAGCCAGTCTTCCATGTTGAACACATCCCAAGATCGTGTGCATCCAGGGAAGAAAGGAACAAGGGGGACAGGTACAGAAGGCAGTAATGGCTAAAATCAAAGGTGCAGAGCCTATGAGCTTCCCCTACTTCTTCTATTAAGGAGTGTCAATAGTCCCGTTATCATTACTATAGACTTACCTCTCAGCATCTCTTTATTTCAGTTCTATAGCTATGAGGCATGGTTATTTCTACTCCAAGATGGCAATGGGATGATCATGTCAGACCTGGATTAAACAGTTGTACTATAACACTACATTTTGAGCAAAAGGTGTGTTTTACACTCACAATTGTTAGACAAGCTGATCAACAAGGTAACTAAAGATAAGGAGTCTTGGATGTTTTTACTCTGCCATCTTTGGGGTGGAATCCATCCTGAGGTTGTTTATCCATATGGCTAAAAGTGGCTTCTTCATTCTTCACTGCTATGGGAAAGAGAGAGTCCAATACCTCCAGTAGACATTTCTTTCTCCCCTCAGAATAATCAGGATGTATACACAGTTCAAACCCAACCACTAGTAGGAGGAATGCTATCTTCCTTGACTAGAGCACCCTTGGTTTCCAGTCATCTCCATAGACACTATTCCACTTTGAAAGGAAGTGGGGGAGTTAAGCAGAATGTTAATCATGCATTCCCAATTGTAACATGAGAGCCTGCTTGTTGGGGTTTCTGTCCTGCCCAGTTCCCACAGCTGGTAAGCCCCAGACAAAATCACACACAGATCTCCATAAGTTATAAACTGATCGGCCCATTAGCTCAGGCTTTGTATTAGCTCTTATAACTTATATTAACCCATTATTCTAGTATATGTTAGCCACATGGCTCAGTATCTTTTTCAGCGGGGCAGGTCACATCCTGTTTCTTTGGTGTCTGGACAGGACTGTGAAGGAATGGGCTTTCTCCTTCCTAGAATTCTCCTGTTCTCATTGCCCTGCCTCTTCTTCCTGTCTGGTTGTTCCACCTATGCTTCCTGCCTGGCTACTGGCCAATCAGCATTTATTTAAAACATAATTGACAGAANTATTAACCCATTATTCTAGTATATGTTAGCCACATGGCTCAGTATCTTTTTCAGCGGGGCAGGTCACATCCTGTTTCTTTGGTGTCTGGACAGGACTGTGAAGGAATGGGCTTTCTCCTTCCTAGAATTCTCCTGTTCTCATTGCCCTGCCTCTTCTTCCTGTCTGGTTGTTCCACCTATGCTTCCTGCCTGGCTACTGGCCAATCAGCATTTATTTAAAACATAATTGACAGAATATAGAATTGTCCCACACCACCCAATGGTCTTGAAAGCAAGTCACTTGCTCAAAGTCATGTCTCTAAAGCCCATAGCTCTTGAATGTTCTGTTTGCTTCCTTCTTGTCTCTAGGTAACAAAGAAAGAAAGCCTAAGGTGTTGAACTGCAAGTAGCTATCTATGGTCTAGGGGCCTGCAGGGTTTATTAAAGAACCCTTTTTCTCTGCTCCCCCGACTTCTCTTCTAGATGACCCTCTGTGGGTCCAGGTCATGAGTACCATCTTCTAGAGGCCAGGTCACACCATCTGAAGTCGTTTCTATATTTCAGTAACAATGTCCTTTGGGTTGGATCCTTTGCTAACTAGTTTTCATGTCAACTTCACCCAAGCTAGGGTCATTGGGAAGAAAGAATCTTAGCTGAGAAAATACCTCCATAGGTTTGACCTGTAGGGAAGTCTGTAGGGCATTTTCTTGATTGATGATTGATGTGAGAGAACCTAGCTCACTGCAGGCAGTGCCCCCCTGGGCTGGTAATCCTAGGTGCTATAAGAAAAGCAGGCAGAGCCAGCCATAGGGAGCAAGCCAGTAGCAGCATCCCTCCTTTGCTTCTGCTTCTGCTCCTGCCTCCAGGTCCCTGCTTTGAGTCTCTGTCCTCACTTCCTTTGATGATGAACTGTGATGTGGAATTGAAAGTGAGCAAACCCTTTGCTCCCAACGCTGCTTTTGGTTTGGTTTCAGCGCAGCACAAGGAACACTAAAGGATTCCATCTTTCGGGTTTCGCTTGTCAGTGGAGAGCATGACGAGGAGGTGCCAGTACACTAAGGATCAAGCTGGGCTTCCTGGAAGCTGTGTTGGAAGGGAGCCCTAGGAAAGCACGCTTTGGAGAAGCTATTTTGGGCAGTCATGTTACTCTAGGCTAAGGTGGGGGTCACGTGGGGGATAAGAAGAGGAAAGAAGGAGTCAGCTGTGGTGGGTGGTAGTTGTTCAGGAACAATCTTCCTGTTGTGTGTTCAAGTTCAAATCAGAGGGCTCTCAAACAGCTCATAAACACTGGCCACAAACTAACGTTCATCACCTAGGCTATCTGTCTTGTCTAAGTTTCATAGCTTTGGGAGCTGGTGAGGCTACAGGTGACAAGATGTGAGCCCTGCCTGTGATATAGAAGGGGTTGTTTCAGAGATCTAAATATAGGCAAGAGATAATTCTAGTGGGATTATGGAGTAGGACTCGAATAAATTCAAGGTGTGGTTCCCAGAGCATTTGTCCCTAGTCCATACAAACAGAGAGATTCCCTAAGGACAAAAATATTGACATGATAGCACCATGACCCTTTAGGAGATACTGAATGCACACGAATGTCTTGAAGCCCTCAAGCAGTTTTAGAGACACCCATAACTATTCACTGATACTTCGCTTCTTAAATTTCTCCTAGAAACTTTTCTGTTCCTTTCAGAGAAACAGGGACACTAGATTCATGTCCCATGGAACCACACTGCCCCCTGTGGCCCAAACCATCTGGGATGAGGAGAGTATTCTACCTTCATGCGCTTGGGAAACAGTTTGGGGCTTGAAACTGTGCAGCTAGCATGTGCTACATGGGCAAATATGGCTCCCTTCTAGGGCATAGTCCACATGGCAGGGCTGTCATGTTCCTGATGTATTAGACCTGCAGGTCTGAAGTCTTGAGGCTGTGGCAGTGGTTTGGGGCTCACTGAGTCTCTCTTCTTCCCTTTGGGCTCTGAATTCTAAGTTGTAGGGCTGGCAGGTGATCTCTACAGTTTTAGCCTTTCATGGTCTTCACCTAACCTCCCCACCCCTACCCCTGCAGCCCCAACATCCTTCACTGCTGCCACTATCTGCTAATTGCTTCCCTGGCTGCCTTTGAAGGTCAGCTCTAGCCCCTGCCCTGCTCAGCCTGAGCTCCTGTCCATCACTGAAGCTCTGGGTCCTTCTAGTCTTGGTCCACAGTGGAAGAGGGACTGACTCTAAGGTCTTTGGAAGGAAGGAATGTATTTTACAGAGCCCTGGGAGCTGAGAAGACATCAGTCAGGCTTTTCCCTTTCTGCTTCTCTGTCATTCCCAATGTTAGAAGGCTGGGAATGCAGGTCTCTTTATACCCTGGGTCCCTCAAGCCCCAAATGCCAATGGAACACAGCCAGCCTTTCAAATGAAATCAGAAGCATTCCTGTAACACTGAGATCTCAGCTGAAAAGAATCAGACTTCTTTTTCCAAGCTGTAGAATTCCCGAAGCTGGAACTGACAGGGAATTCTGAATATGACCCCAAAGGTTTGGGCCTTGTATTGACCTTCTTAGGTACTGTTCCTGGATAGGCCATCCTGTCTTCAGCATCCGTCTATCCCTGGGCACAAGGCCAGAGGCTTTGGGTCTCAGGGCAAGCAATTCTGTTGTGTCCAGGTGAAGGATGTTCAAATGAAAACCCCCATGTCAATGTCTCTCAGTCATAGTTACCATGACACACCAGTATTCCAGAGGAATATGGATCCTAGCATCCATGGAAGGCAGCCCACAATTTCCAACTACCTGTAACAGTTCTGGGGGACCCAATGCCCTCTGGCCTCTGCAGTGCATCTAAACTCACAAAGATGTGCACACATGCACACAAACATAATACTTTTAGTTTGTTTTGTTGTTTTTTGTTTGTTTGAGGTAGGGCTTCTCTGTGTAACAGTCCTGGCTGTCCTGGAGCTTGCTTTGTAGACCAGGCTGGCTTTGAACTCAGAGATCCGCCTGCCTCTGCCTCCTAAGCGCTGGGATTAAAGGTGTGTGCCACCACCACCCAGCAAATATAAACTTTTAAAAAAGCTATGGTCTGAAAAAAAGGACTCCGAAGTAGGATTGTGGACACACCCAGTGGGACTCCATCAGTGGCTGAACAGCAGAGTCAATGACCTCTGGATGCCCCTTCTGTGCCACAAACATACATGGAATGGAATGACCCTCTGTTCCTGTGGTCTCCCTTCCCTCCCAGCCCCAGCATCCCTCATTGTTCAGGAGTCTCTAGCATGATCCAGGCTCTGCCACATGTATGTATGGTCCCCTCTTCAGTCCTTCTCCCAATGTCTGCCTGCGTAATTTCTGTCCTGCAGGTCAGGACGTCATAGCGGATCTTCACTTCACAGACTGACGGTTAAAACATGAGCTTTGCATGGCCAGGCTAGCCTGGTATACGCAGCAGAGAGTAAGAGACCTAGTCTCAAACAAGGTGAAAGGCAAGGACCAACATCCAAGTTCGTGCACTGATCTCCACACATGCATGTGGCATTCATATACATGGTATGCATGCACACATGCACACACAAATTTTTTAAGTGTGAGATAGCCTACTGTTGCAAGAGTGGTACAAGCGTTAGGGTAGTGACCAACCACTTTTTGATTTAGGTCCACTCCATGAGATGGAACTAATGCCTGCTAGTATTGATGAGACCAAGAACCTGAAACTAGATGGATCATGGGCCTATGGGAAAAACCTATTATTCTACAAAATGAAGATAGCAATACAAGAACGCCTACTGCCATGCTGCTATTAACTCTCACTGGAGAATCTTTTTGCAGTAGATGGTAATAAACACAGAGACCCATAACTGGACAGTGTGTGGATGCTTTGGAGTGCTCAGCCCTGAATGAGATGTCTATCACATCCTTCCTTTCGAGGCTCAGGGACCTGTGGAGAAGAGGGGTAGGGTGGTTGTAAGAACTAGACATGGTAGACAATGTTCCAGACAAGGCAAGAGCTTTACCATACCAACACATGCACATATGACCTCACAGAGACTATACCAACACACGCAAGATCTACACAACCTCGAGCCATACAAAATGCCAGCAGGACAGAGGACAAGTGAGCGCAAAGTTCCAACCCTAGCCAAGAAGCTATTCACAAATGACAGGAGCTGGGAGGAAATAATTTTCTTCAGTGGAGTGACTGGGTATATCCCCCACACTCCAGGGCAGGTCCCATGTTCAGGAGCGGTTGTTCAACACAAATCAAGTTCTGCGTTTTTTTAAAGAGTATTTTCTTATCAAGAGAAAAAAAAGAACATAAGGTGGGTGGGTAGGAATGGGAGAGGATCTCAGGGGGGTTGGGGTATGAGAAATGATGTGATAATGCTGTAAAAGGACTGAAGAGAAGCTTGTGGCTAAGAGCACTGGCTGCTCTGGCTGCTCTTCCAGAGGACTGAGGTTTGGTTCCCAACACCAAAGGAGTGGTTCATAACCATCTGTAACTTCAGTTCCTTGGGATGCAGTGGCATCTTCTGACCTCTGCAGGTAACAGGCATGAATGTGGCACACATACACACCCACAGGCAAAACACTTACACACATAGAAATAAAAACATAAAGAAATCTTTAAAAATACATACTGTAGGAAATTATCAAAGAATTAAGAATTTAAAAGGTCTTCAAACAAACAAACAAACCATGAGTTTGGAAAAACCAACTTGGAACTTTGTCCTTTGTTAGTGGGTGACCTTAGCAGAGTAGCTGGGAAATCCCAGCTCTATTAGCTTTGTAAACTTGGGATAGTTACCCAGCCCCTCTGTACTTCAGCCTTAGATCTACTAAATGGGGATAGTAGTACCTGCGTCTTGCTATGAGGAATAAATGGGTGTAATAGAGTGTGAGCTCCCTAACATCTACTTCCCTGTCCTCACTGGTGGTAGTCCCCCCCCCATTGCATCCCTTCCTTGGAGAGCTCTGGGACCCTCCTCTCTGTACCTCTCCAAGCCCTGGACTCACTGAATTGTTCCTTGTTCCTCTAAGTCACTCTCATTAAACCCAGGCCGTCACACTTACAACCCTACCGCTTGAGGCATCACCCCTTCATGCCTGTGAAGCTCCAGTGCATAGAAACCAGGCAAATGCCATCCCCTAGGAAGTCTTTCTCTTCAGAGCGAGAACCTGTTTCCCCACAGTTCTGGGTCAAGAGTTACTTTCATGGTCCCTATATTGTGGCCTCCTTTGGGAAGCCTTTCCTACCTTCAAAGCAGTACCCTATTATTCCCATTTCTCTGAGTCAGGTATTTGTATTCTCTAAATTGTGGCCATCTCTGGGACTGTGAGTTGGGCTCCAATGTCCTGGGCACAGTAGGTGCTGGGGTTCGCAGGTGTGGTCCTTGATGGCTTTTTGACCGGAGTTGATTTTGTGCACAGAAGATCTGAGTTTTGATAGGCAGCAGCCAGCCTCACCCAGATACCTCCTGCCTGCCTGAGTCCCAGGCTGTCCCTTTGAAGAATGGCCTCTCCTGGACGGCTGAGCACTGAGGTATGTCTGGCAGCAGAGGGCTAACACTCAGAAGACTCTCACCCCATCTCCTGGTCTGCCTCAGACTTCTCCTGTTTGTGTGGTGGTCAGCCCTAACTAAACCCTTTGTCGTTCTTATTAAGTTGGAGATATGAAACCTTTATTATCAATTGGCTTAGCGAGCATGACTTTAAAAGAGTCCTCTTAATAGTTGATGGCCATCCCAACGTCACTTTTGGTTGCTATGGCAATTCTTGGACAACCCCATCTTGCAGATTAGGAATGCTTCATATTTTTCTAAATCTGGCTGTCCAGACAACAAGGAATCCTGGCCAAGGATCCACCCCCTCAAACAGGAAGGCTGGAGGTGACATTTTTGTCCTCAGCTGTCACAAATGAACCTAATCTTCCTGTGGTGGGTCTCCAGGCCAAGTGTCCCATACGTACCCTTCAGTAGTTAGGTGTTCTGTCTTCCAGTGACATGTAAAAGGCCAAGCTACCTGTTCAGGAAGCCTAATTCTTTCAAAGTGAAGAAGAAACAACACCTTCCTATTCAAGCTAGCTTCTGGTGTCAGCAAAGAGGAACAGAACTGGTGACACCCTGTGGCTTTCTGACTGACTACTGTACTGGTCTTATCCCTCGCTCTCATACACCTTCCCCCCACATTCTTGGTTACTATGGAGATGGTTGGCTTAAGGAAGAATATCTTCCCTAAGACAAAGACACTCTCTTCCCTCTTTTTTGTCTCCCTCCCATTGCCATTAAACTTTCACACAAGTTCATTCCTTTAAAAGTTTATTTCTGATGAATAAAAAAAATAATTTATGTGATTAGATAAATTAATTTATGTGATTAAACATTATGACAAGGGCAGAGCTTCTCTTTCTTGTCTTCTAGTGGGCATGGCTGTAGAGGGGTTTGCATGTTGTTGCTTCCTGTTAGGTAGGGAGGTGGGTTCCAGGGAAACCAGATAAAAGCTAGCCCACTTCACGGAAAAGCATCAGCTCTTCATGGTATTTGCAGACGAACAGAAGATCCGTCTTCACACTCATTCCCAATGACCATAACCTCAACACACCAGGCACAAACTCAGAGCAGTGGAGCAGTGGTGTTGGGTGTTTGCAGAGGGTGCCCTCCCTAGCAGATGACCCTCTGAGAGGGACTCGTTGGAAAGATAAGACCTGTGCCACCAAGACCTCTGGCTTTCAGGACTCTGGGGACTATTGCCTCTCAGCCTGAAAGTGAACTATTCCTTTGGATTCCTTGCATTTGCTAAATCTCTTAGAAGCATCTGTCCCCTTGGTCGCAGAGTGCTTGTTTCCTCTAGGGGTCAGAGCAGAGCCCACGGGCGATCTGTGCTAGGATCTCAAGCCATACATCCCAGAGGTGCTGCCTTAGCCTGCAACTGCAGAGCTCAGGGAGATTTGGGGGACCACTTGCCAGAGAGGAAAGAGGGGGAGCAGAGAGCGTGTCTAACCACCTCCACCCTGGTTCCTTCGTGAAGTTTTGGTTCTGGAGTCACTTAGGAGGCGGTGGGGGGGGAATACATTCTTTTAGGTAGTGGTATATTTTGACTATACTTTGCATGTGTGCTGTTGGGAATGAACCCAGGGCCTTGCGCTTACTAGGCAACCATTCTAACCCTAAGTTATACCCATTAGCCTTTGGTTTTCTGAGACAAGAGCTTGCTACCCAGCCCAGGCTGGCCTTAAATTTGTGATCCTCCTGCCTCCACCTTCCAAGTGTTGGGATTATAAATGTATGGCACCACATCTGGTTATACTGTTTTCAACAAATGAGGGGTTGGCTTCAGTTGCCTGCACTCTCCCCAGCTGGTAGAGTACGCAGAAGACAAGCAGATGACTCTGGTGAGCAGCTTAGTGGCTTTTCTGGATTAAGTGTATATGCCAGCAGATCTGCCGGTGGCTTAGCCATGAAAGGCTGTGCACAGACGGGAGCCTGGGCAGCTGCCTCTGAAAACCATAGCGACAACTGGCAGACTGGCTAGGTCTTAAGTATCTGTTTATAATGACTTCCAAGACTACCCCCAACTGGCCAGTGGAAGTGCTACCCAGGGCTCTCTGAACAAACATGTCTTTTGCATCCCGATCCAAGGAAGCAAGCTAGATGCAATTCCCCAGTCACCGAACACATCCCTCTTTTGATCATCAAAAATGGAAATTCTGGACAGATAGATCAGCCTAAGAATTCCAAACCCAACAGCAGCTTCTCTCTGCGGATAGAGGTAGGAGAGCACTCATCTGCATACCTCGCCCCGTTCCCTCACAGAGGGATAAGGTTTATGCTCCGGGCCTCGGGCCACTTTTCTTTGAAACTACTCCAAAATGCAACTCACTGCATCTGTATTCTTTCTGCCTTAGGAGCCAGAAGTCCCCTC
>LOJH01030381.1:0-17125 GCA_001685095.1 Ellobius talpinus | reverse complement strand
GACTTTCACAAACATGGACGCAGCATGGACAAGCAAGGGACAGGTGAGACAGATCCACGGCAGGTGATGCCTGGGAACCACCTCCCCGCCAAGTTCCAAGCGGCACACCGGTCCAGACAGGAGGGCAGACTCCTGTTCTCCCGAAACACTCCTCACAGCCAGAAAGGAGAGCTTTTCATTTGTTAGAGATTTTCCTCCAGTATTCACTTCTGTGAAGGTTCTTAACAACCCCCAGGCAAGGACAGAGAACTCTGCCTAGAAGCATACCCTACAGCAAGGAGGGTGAGCTGGCTGCAGGAGGGCCTCCTGTTCTATTGCGTGAGGTCATTATCGTGTCTTGATAGTGAACTTTTGGGTCTGACTTAATAGCTTTGGAAAGCCCCCAGCAGAGACATGAAGAGTTCCACTGAAAGACAGTGAGCAAGACCATCTGCTTTCCCATGAGCACCCAGGGCTCCCCAGCATCCTCCTCTACTGGATCTGAAGCCTGCACACCCTCATTCCTCCATATGCGCTCTCCATTAGCTTTCCACCCACACGCCACTCTGTATATCCTTTTACCTGTCTGAAAAGAATTCCCATGGGGGGCACTCATAAGTCTCTATACATCTGGGAAGCTGCTGAATTTAATTATATTTTAAAACTGCGGCACAGGGTAGACCGCTGGAGAAGATTCCCCTGGCCAGGTTGAAGGGCATTTTTTTTTCTCACCAGACTACCAATATTTCTTCTTTGGTAGAAATCTGGATCTAGGTGCTAAGTGTAACACACACCATGGTAATGACATCAGATCATTAAGGGAGGGGAGCACCTGCCTTCAGCAGCCATCAGTCTTGAGAGCCATATGCCTCTATTACCTTTTTTGCCCCTTTTGGAGACAGGGTCTCATGTGGCCAAGGCTGGTCTCTAACTTACTGTGTAGCTAAGGATAATCTTGAACTTCTGATTCTCTTGCCTTCATCTCCCCAGTGCTGGGGTTGTAGACATGTGCCACCACACCGAGTTTAGGTGATGCCAGCGATGGAACCGCTTTGTGCCAGCTAGTCAGGCAAACACTCTACCAGCTGAGCTACAGCCCCAGCGTGGCCCTACTAACTCTGATTTTCCCTTCATGAATTCATTGAAATCTGCTGAGGCTTGCTTGGTATTAGGCCCTTGGCCATAGGCCATTCATCCTTCACCCATCATCTTAGGTAGGGGTTCAGATCAAATGTAAACTCAGGGATCTATAATGTAGTAAGATACAGGGTGAGAAATACCCTCTTGGGGATGGAAGAGCAGAGAAAGTTCTAAACAGACAGCTTTCCACCTTGAACTTGGACCCTCCTAAGAGCACAGGAGCTGATAATGGGGCTTGAAGGTGGGAGGCTCCTCATTCCCAACTAAGTCCCTCTTGATTTTTCCTCCAGGGGGCGCTGCGCTGAGACCCATCAGGGACACAGTTTGTGTGTGTTCATTTGCATGAACCAAACCAGCCTTGCAGAGTAAGGAGCCCAGGATTTTATTCGGGCCCCTGCCCACCTAAACCCTGACCACTTTCCACAACTCTGCCCTTTGGGTTATGGAGAGAGAGAAAAAAATAAAATAACTTCCATTTTTTCTGGGTCACAAGAATACAAGATGGGTGTAGATTGTACAAGTAGCTTACACACTGAGGCAAGAAAAGCGTGCAAACGGGGCAGGGGTTCTTCACCCCCGTGGGCAAATCAGTGCTCCAAACTTACAAGGACCTCTGTGACACCAGACCCAGAGTCTGCCTGGGAGTGTTTCTGGCTTTCCTAACAGTGTCTGACTCCAGCTTCTGTCTTCTCTCTAGAGACAGAATATCTCTGTCCACAATACTGATGAGTCCTGTGAGCCATCGTTGTTGTTGTTCTTTTCCTAGTGTGGCGATGTCACAGAGGCCCTGGAGCAGTCTTGGAGGACAAAGACTAAAGTGTCTGAGAATGACATAATACTGACTTCTCTCTTTTTGGTAACAGTCCATGAAATGTGCGCCCCTCTCTCCTGAGATAAAGTGAGGCACGAGGGGAGCTGGAGGGGCTGTGGGTGGGACACTGTACCGTGAGGTCATGATCATGCAGTCAGTGGTAACAGGACCGAGGAGTGAGAAAGAGACTCCAGGTGGAGGGCCAGCAGTTTCCAGGAAGTGCCTGGCTCTTGGGAGCACTGCTCTGTCCAGTTCTTGTTGGGGGGTGGCACCACCTCCTGGGGCTCGCCATCATGGGCAGACACTAGCCCTCATCCTCCCTCAGCTCGGTGGGTAGGAATTTATACTGCTGCTGGCGGATCTGGGCCAGCTTCTTCCGGGCTTCCTCCAGCTCTCGCTCTTTCTTTAGCATTTCTTCCTGGGCTGCGATGATCTGGAGGGAAACAAGAGTAGGATGGGATGGGATGGGAAGCTTTGCTGGAGGCCTCTTCTTCCAATAATGCATACGAAGGAACATTCTTCTTAAAAGAAACTATTTATTTATTTTGTGTGTGTAGCGTGTGTGTGCAGGTGCCACAGCACACATGTAGAGGTCAGAGCACAATGTGCAGAAATCAGTTCTCTAAATGCAGCGTGTGGGTCCTGGGGATTGAACTCAGGTCTCCAGGCCTGGTGGCAAGTGCTTTACCCTACAAGTGTCTTTACTTGCTGAGCCACGATACTGGCCAGGAACAGCATTCTTAGCTCTGAGCTAAGCTCTACAGCACGGCTTGGTTTTGAGACCCAGCTGATCAGAAAAAAACAAGCTGACTTCTGGGCAGGTAGGGACTTGGCAGCAAACATCTCCTGCATCCATACCAGGCCTGGTGTCTATACTTGACTAGCATCCCCTTTATGGCAAGCCTGTGAAAGCCCCGTATGTACAATGAGGGGTCTGAGGCTGAGAGGGGTGGGCCATGGCAGTGACTCAGGTAGTAGAGAAGGATGGAGCTCAGGTATGCAGGAAGCTAAAGCTAGGACCCTCAACTACTAGGCAGCCTTCATACAGAGTCGCCTTTTAGTCTCCGACAGAAATGGATTCTTGGACTCTGACTAGATCCCGGAATCCATGGAGGATTAAGTCTTTGATATAAAACGGACGGCACAATATTTGCACATAACCTACATATCTATCTCCTCCTGTTTTAATTAGTTATTTAGTGAGTATATGCATGCATACACATGTGCAGGTTCATGTGTGTATAGGTACACATGTGCATCGGTGTGTGTGTGTATGTGGAGGTCAGAGGTCAGCTTTGACTGTTGTTCCTTGGGAAGCCATTCATCTTGATGCTGGAGACAGTGTCTCTCAGTTTTACCTGGAACTGGGCTGCCCGCCTCTGCCTCCTCAGCATTGGTATTACACATGTGCACACCACATCTATTTTTTTAAACATGGGATATGGAGACCAAACACATGTCTTCATGCATGAATGGCAAGCACTTTACCCACTAAGCCATCTCCTTAGCTCCCTCGTGCATATTTTAAATAATCTCCAGGTGATTTATAGGACTGAATGTGATGCGAACACCGCACATAGTAGCCAAACTGTATCGTTTAAAGAATGACTAAAAAAACAGCCTGTCTACGTTTCGTACAGCTGCAGATTTCCTGAATATCTTCAAGCTGCTGTTGGTTGAATCCCAGGATGTGAAAGTTGTGGATAGATACAGAGGACAGAATGCATGCATTTCATGCTTCTGAGGTCGAAACTGAGGAGTACTAGCTAACTGGCCCAGTGGAGGACGGCCAGGACGGCAGTCCCAAAGACACCCTGCTCTGCTCTAGGCTAGTCTGTTTCTTTCTCTGTGACAGAAAAGCTGGATTTTAGCTAGGTGCATGGCTACCCGGAAAAGAACGCCACATGTCCCATCCTCCTATGTGACTGGGTGCTGACCAACAGTATGGGACAGGAAGTGAGGTTTGTAAGTTCCAGCGCTTGCTCTCTTCCCTCTTCCTGACAGATGGGACACTGAGGTTGTTAAATTAAGCCACCTTGAACCCAGTTGCCAGGTGCAACATCTAGGGAGGGAGGATAAGGTCTCAAACATGGCAGAAACATCACGCCTTCATAAGAAGAAAGGACCTTGCAGCCTATGTAAGGCACTGTTTAGCTGGCTGTCTGGCAGCTGCACGTTACTGTGGGTTTAGTCACTCACCTGAGCAATGCCTCCCACGAACTTTGTTTTCACGACAACATCATCATCGTCAGCTTTGCCGAATGCTGCCTTCTGGGCTGCACGGACAAGATTGTCTGAGGCTCTTTTCACAGCGTTTCCTGCTGCCTAGAGAGGGAACAAGACACATGGGACATCATTAGCAACAGCACACGGGCCTGGCAAGAACAGACATGAAGTTCACGAGACCAAGTCATAACACAGAATTTTTCTGGAGCCAGCGAGTACCTATCATCTGTCTACACATCAACTCCTCCAGCACTGACCACATAAGCTTTTTTTTTCTTTAAATGCGTTTATGTGTGTGTTTATATGGGTGCATGTGTGTAGATATGGAAACCAGAGAACAACCTCAGGAATGTCACCTACTTCCTTCGAGACAGGGCCTCTCAGTGGTCGGAAGCTCACCAATTAGGTTAGACTGGCTTGTTGGTGAGCCCTGGGGATGGTTTTGTTTCTGCCTTTCCAGCCCTGGAATTACAAACAGACGCTGCTACACTCAGCTTTCTTACGTGGGTTCTGGGGATCAAGTTCAGGGCCTCATTCTTACAAAGTGAGCACGTTACTGACTGAGCTCTTTCTCTGCCTGAGCACATGCTTTGGAGGGGAACCATGACACCCAGCTAGCAGCTTATGCTTGTGACAGAAGTCCACGCAGGGGCTGCCCCCTTAGTCTGGAAAATCGCTGCCCCATGGCCCTAACTTCACATGTATTTGAAGTCTTGGCCCAGATTTCAGATTTCCCGCAGGTCATGGCAATGCTCACGTTCCCTTATCGAGGTCCTTGGGCCTTCTCTGCTGACTTCGTTTCTGTCCTTACCATCATTGGGACACTATTCTGGGCAGTAACAACTTGAGGACAGGGGCAATTATTAATAAGTAAACTCTTTGTGCCCTCAGAACATGCTACAGAGGCTGCTCCGAGTTGGGATTTACTGAAGGCTTCCAAGAGGGACTGGGGGCTATGTACAAGCCCGGGGCATCCGCCGTTGTGGGGGGCTAAGTCTTGTGAGTAGCGGACTTCATGGATAGACTTGAAGACACAGTTAGGTTTGTGCTTTATGAACAAGGATGAAGCAACTGCTGGAGACAGGTCTAGGAAAGTCTGTCAACAGAAGTCTCTATATTTTTATTACAGACTTCTGTCTGTTCTAGTTTACTCTTCTGTGTGTTTTAGTACACAAGTGTGCATGCACATAGATGTCAGAAGTTGGCTGGCCAGTGAGCCCAGGGATCTGCCGGTTTCTGCCTTCTTTACACGGGGATTGCAGGCACAAGCCACTGTGTCTGGCTTTAATGTGGGGGTTGGAATGGAATTCAAATCCTCATGCCTATACACGCAAGCACCTCACCCACAGAGCCATCTCCTCAGTCCCCTAGTTTATCTTAACCTTCAGGGAACAGGGCCCTACGGAACTGTCTTCTGCCAGCTGCAGTTTGGAATTATCTTTTAGTGGTGTTCAAAGAGTCACTAAATCTCCTATGTTCCTTGCCCATCTCTCTCAGAGTCAAGAGTCTAGGTCTAAGGGACAGCCATGACTTTGAACACCTGATCTTTCAGCTTCTACCTCCCTAGGTCTGCTCTCACAGGTTCACACCACCAACCCTGTTTTATGTGGTACGAAGGACTGAACCCAAGGCTGAATTCAAGCTAGACAAGCACTCTGCTGGACAGCCATATCCCTAACCCTCAAACGCCAGCCTCTAACTTAAGTGATTTCCTCAGAGCATCTCCCATACTTAGGAGTCTCACATCCAAGAGGAAAAAAAAGGATTTTAAAAATCATAGGAGACTCCTGAGTCTGTAAGAAGCATCTAGACGTTCTGCCCTTTATGGTTTCATTCATGGTGTATATATCAGATCCTGGAAGCAATACCAACGATCTATATAATAACACTTATCACAGTAAAACTCTAGAAAGCTGGAAACAAATACAATGTCTGAAGCATGGGGGAAACTGGCGTAATCAGCTGATGCAAAACCATGCAATCACTAAAAAATGAGACCCATGAAGAATGGAGCCTCCACCTCAAGGAAAAATGTGTATGATGGTACGTACGCAACAGAGAAGCAGATGTATCTTGCTATGACCACAAGCAGACACAATCATCGCATGTAGCCGACAAGAGGAACGAAAACAAACATTTTGTGAATGGGGGCACTGAGGCAATGCAATTTTGTTTCTCATTCAAATGTTCGCTTCATTGTGTTTAAAACAGTTTTTAATATATATGTGTATATATACATAATGTGTGTGCGCGCACGCGTGTGTGTGTGAGCACACATGCCGTGTGGATATCTGAAGAGAACTTGTGGGAGTCAGTTCTCACCTCCCACTATGTAGATACTGGGGCTGTACTCAGGTCATCAGGCTTGGTAGCAAACACCTTTACCCACTGAGCCATCTTTACAGCCCTCGAACAATGTTAAACAATCAGAACAATGTGTATGTATGTTGAAGAACTTGATTGTTATAAACACACTTTCTAGGTTCCAGGAAGGAAACCTTAGCAACTTTCTGAAATCCCCTCTGGGCATTCTCTCTCTGCTTGAGCAAACACTACCTGAGGGCCTCCTCTGAGTCAGGTGCCATGAAGATGGGGTCCCTGAGATACAGCTGTGACACACAAAAATATAGACAGAGGTGCCATGGGATAGGGACCATAAGAGTGGCCAGGCCAGGGGCTCTGACAGGACAGAGGAGGGAGTCAGGAAGAGTTTCCCAAAAGAGATGACTTTGAATTCAGTCATGGAAGACGAGCAGGAGTTTGCTGGATTGGGCTGGTGAGAAGCCAGACCATTCCAGGTGAGTGGCGGTCCACAGGCACCAGCCCAGAAGGCCCAGGTGCTGTGTGGATGTGGTAGGCAGTGGCTGTGGGATACACGGATGCAGATGGCAGAGGATGAAGCTGGAGAGAGACAGAGCTGGCTGATGGAAAGCCTGGTGGGTCATGCCAAGGAAGTGAGACGGTCCCCTTCGGCGACACTTACCCGCTCCAACAGGAGTATTTTCCCACCAGCATCAGTGACCATTACCTGTAGCCGCTTCATGGCCTCTGAATCCTGGTCGGCCTTCACCTTGCAGGCCACCAGCAGCTGAGCGGTCGAAGCCGCAACCTGCTTAGCAGATGAGATGAGCTTTTCCTCGCTGGCATGTCCCTGAACAGAGGCATTGGCTGCCTCACAGAGACTGCTGGTTGCTGCTGCCACCATCCGGGCCTGAGGACAGTCAACAGAGAAGTGACCCAAGGCCCAAACCTCCCTTGGGGGAATCCACAAAACAAATGAAGAGGAAGGAAAAGGTGACTCACGGCAGAGATCAGCCCCTGTGACCACTGTCCATCGTCAGCAGCATTGGCAGGGATGGAGCCCACCTGTTAAACAGGGGAGGGAAGTCTGCCATGAGCGAGGTGAGCTGCAGTCACCCCGGACCCTCTTGTGCCCTGAAACCAGACATACAGCACTGTCTGGTTACCCTCACCAAGAGCATTGACCTTGGAATGGTCCAATCATTCCTCTTACGGGATCCCAGCCACAGATCCATTGGGTCAGTATCTGCTGGCTGGTATTGCCTGGCTTTATATACACAAAGGACAATGCTCCAAACCCTTTGGCTGCTGATGGCACATTTCCAGGCAATGATGGTTTGGGGCTATTGTTGAGGCTAACTTTCTCTGTTACCTTTCTTTCGTTACACACACTAAGATCTCCTTCTTCAATGGTCAAGTGCAATTTAAACCTCTCCTGTTCACACCCTGAAAGCCATGGTGAGAGATTCTGGCAGAGGAGATGCTAAAGGGTGGTGTATTTCCCTCTATGCAAATAAGGGAAGACCCTAGTTATAAGGAAATTTTCTCAGTAGTGGAGAGAACAAGAGGCTGGGGTAAAGAGAATCCCATCTCTGTTTTTGTTTTAAAAGTCACAGCAAATGAGAGATTTGCTGTCCAGATCTCCAGGGTATTGCTGCAGGAGATAAGAGATGAGCACCATAATTTGAAAACAAGATTGGGGATCCATCAATAATTAGAGATACCTCCTGAGTGTCAGGCAAATCCCCAAGACCCTCATATAATTCTATAGCTCCCCCAATATCAGCTGAACTTCCTTTCCCAACTTTTTAAATGCCTGAACAAACCGAGTGCCATGGAGGACAGGAAACCTACTACATTCAAAATAGATTTTCGGGCATATAGCAATCTGTCTAGCATCTTTTACTATGGTTGAAGGAAGCTGAATACATGAAAGATCTATCTAGGTCTCTATAGGTTGTCCAGTCAACAACTTGATGAAAATGTACAGCAAGCTGAGCACAGGCAGGACCTACAGAGATTCATTGAGAAGCCCAGGGGTCAGCCTGCATCCTTGGGCGGGAAGATGTACATCCAGTGATCTTGCGTGACATACCATGTGATGGCTTAGAAGAAGAGCAAGCATGTACTTTAGACCAAGAGGCACAAAACTTCCTGGTAGAAGATGAACAGTCACTGGCCAGGCAGAGCTCTTCCTCTGTTTTCTAAAACTAGACCCAACTCTTTGACTACGGGCAATAAAGGCCTCGTAACATGCATACAAGTGACCAAGTCATCCTCAGATCTACAACTCAAGAGGTTTCTGGATGCCTCTGTATTCGGGAGGCTCTGAGCAAGACCCAGCCTGGATAGGATGACCCCATGTATGGGAACAACAGGGCACGTGACACATTTTAAATATTGAAAAGCAATGATATTTTTATGCCTATGCATAAAATGTGTAGACTGGATTAATGGCAATGATACAGATGGAGGGAATCTCAGATTTAAGTCTAGACTGGTTGTGTGAACCACAGGCTCAGGAAGGCACTAACTGCTAAGCCAACCAGCATTCATTTTATAGTTCTAAAACCAAGTAGACGCATTTGGAGTTGGGAAGTGGGATTATAGAGCCCCTGACTATGGCACTTACCAGGTTGTTCACCAGGAAATGCTGACAGTTTAAACAGCCTAATGTACAGTGGGACTGTGTCTCTTTCAGGCCCTGATCACCGCCTGGAGTGGGTGGGATGGTTTCCCTAACGAGAAGCAGATGAGAAGCGTAGGAACCAAAACATTCACTCAGCTGATGGAATTTAAGTAGTTTTCAGTGGCGGGGAAAAGACTTGTATCCCAGCAACAGGATCCCAACACGCAGCTCCTTTTCAAGCCAAACATTTCTCCTCTATTGCTCAGTGGATCTTCCTCCATGACGCCCTATGGCTTGGCCACCCAGGTTTACTACCCACCTTGCCTTGGGCCACCAGCTCCCTCTGGGCTGCTGAGGCTGATTTGACCAGGGCACTTGTGGCAGCAGCAATGGACTTAGCGGCTTCTAAGATCTGTTCTTCAAAATCCAGGGTCTCGTCTGCTTGCTATAACGGAAAGAAAACCAAGTCAAATGTGATGTGCAGCCACAGGGGGCTCTTTCTGCCAAACTACTTACTGCTTTATCACCTGGCTCTTCGGGTGTCTATTGCTTTTTGTTGACAAGCCACACCCAGGGTAGGGAGGCCTCTCCATCTGCTGCCTCCCCTCCCCTTCCACTAGAAAGCAAAAGCTGTTAGTAGTGACATTCTATACACATTTTAAATCAGAAAAGTCTGAGACAAACTACTTGCCCAGATCACAGTCATGAAAATTCACAGTGAGACACTTAGAAGGCTCCAGAAATATCAATAACCCAACTCAAAGTAATCAATTATCCAAGTCAAAAGAATGAGTGGTGACATACTTGGCCAGAACCTCAAGCTCAAAAAATGGTTTTGAAAATAAGGGAAGATGGTTATTAGTTCTAGAAAGTCCGATTTTGCTTGGGTGAAAACAAAAGCAACTCAGGATTGACATTTCTTTGGCTGAGTTATAAGTCAGCTACATTGTAAACGGGAGCCAAAGAACAAACAAGGTTGTCTCAAGATCGTACTTGTTCAGTTACCTCAATGTCCAAGCAGGGCTCCACCTCAGGAAGAGCCCAGGACACCACTAAGCAGATAGAGGCACCAGAGGTAGATCTTACTTCACCACCATCATATCCCCTGATGCCAAAACCACCCAGGAAGATGGGGAGGTACTTTGGGGGAAACCAGGCAAGTATAAAGATCGGTGGTCCCAGGGCTGGGTAAGATGGAACACATAGTTTGGGGTAGCAGAATGGAGGACTTATGAGGTCTATTGGGTTAACATTCTGTGTGACTCTAGGTCAGTGTGGTTTGACTGTCCTTGGTTCATAAACTGTTGATGATGTGGTTGATACCTTTGGGCATTAGAAGAAAATGGTCAGATATAACAATGCTTCTCTCTGTATGTATATTGAAATCAGAGTCAAATTTATCCCACTAATAATCTTATGTATACAATTCAGTGGCATTAAGTATATTCACAATGTTGAGTAACAGCAAGACATTTCTGTGGATCTACTATCTGGTCAACCATTTACGGAAATGAACTTTACATTTTTATGGTGAGAAAGCCTAGGTTTTAGTGAGGTGACTGGGCACAGACAGCTACATAGCAACCACAGGATACTCAGTGGGGTAAGAGGAATCAAGACAGCATGGCTTCCAGGTGGAAGATGGTAGGCCTATGGTCGTGTGGCTGCATGATGAATCGGAACCAGAATCTGAACTTGCATCTCTTTGAATTCACATTTGTGCATCCCTGTCAGATTGTGTCACCCATGAGGGTACCACAAAAAAATGATAGTACCAATCAACCTGCAAATGGGCTGTTTGGAACTTTAGACACTACAGATACCGTTCTTCCTTCTCTTTCCCATCTCTCTCTGTGTATAAAGCAGAAAACCACCTTGGGAGTCACACTTTGGGAATGATTCTCCCCCATTTTGAGCCATGCTCTTTCATTGGCCTGAGGCTTATTAGTTTGGCTGGGTTGGCAGGCAAGTGCCAAGAATCTCATCTCTACTTCCTCAATGCTGGGATTACAAGTGCAAGTATGCACCACTGTGCCTGGCTTTTTTTTTTTAAAATGTGGGATCTGGGTCTTGAACTCTGGTCTTCATGCTTACACAAAAAGTATTTTACTGACTGATGTCCTTGACCCCTAGCTCCATATCCTCCAAATATCGATCATGATAATTTTTACAACACACACTATCAAAATAAAAGCCGAATGCACTAAAAGTGGAGGTGAAGGGTGAGAACAGCGTGCTGTAGGCTCCCAGGGAGACTGGTGTGCATGCTTCTTATTTCTGAAAAACATCTTGCTCAAAGAGTATTCTGGATAGAAAGCAACTCAGCTTCGTGTGCTCATTCTAGAAGGGTCTAGGACTTGTTTACCACAATGTGAAAACGACTTATTGGAAGACACTGGCATAAAGTCAACTTGTATGCATTGGCCCCAAATACATGACCTCAGGTTTATATGGAGACATAGAAATACACATGAATATATATGTTGTATATATTCATTTAATGACCTGGAGATTTTCTGAAAATTCCCTCTGCCAAAGAAAGTGAAGCATAGAACAGATTAAGGCATCAGGGGAATCACCGAAGGGACCACTTTCCCCATTTTGCTGACGAGGAAATGGAAGCCTGTGGTAGCACCCCAAGTCTTCCAGACTCTTGCCTCAAGCAGCCTCAAAGTCCAAGCTCATGTGACAGCAGCAGAATGCCCATCATGAGAGTCTGACTTCAGTCTCAAGAAAACGGAATTCCCTTGTAACCCAAGACCAAGCCTTCACACAAGAATCTTGATCACATCTGATTGGAATGCCCTTCTTGTCCCCATCTTCTGCTACCCTGGAGGCTTTGACTTTAATTAAAAAAAATCACACATTTAAATATCTAACTTGGACGTATTTTTGGCACCCAGAGATTTTTTTTTACAATGGCAACCATTTTAATTCCCCCCCTTTTACTTTTCTTTCCATCACATCTCTGGACTTGAACACAGACACAGTACACAGTCTTATTTTCTGGCGCTCCAGCTCAGACATGAAGAGTTTCCCCAAGAAAGGCAGATGCTCGGATGCTCTGGCCTGGGCAGAGGCCCTTAGTGAACCCTGAGTCCGCATCTCTCTCTAAAGCCAAGGTTACCGCTGGGAGGAAACACTCACCGTGAGCCACATGAACCAGCCATGCTGTAGCCTCACAGACAGTGGGATCTCCCGCAGAGGGCAGACCTGGCCTGTGGTTTGCCTATCGGCTCTGGTGCCTACCAGCAGGCAGGATGGAGACTTGAAGGGAGGGCAGGGCAGTAAAAAGGGAAGGAGAACACAGCCTTTGGGCATGTGGTAAAAAGAGGAAAGGTTTGTTCTCTGAGGGCTATCCTATATGAAAAGAACCACAACCTACATATGTAAGGTGTGTTCTGAGAATGGCCTTCATCAGAGTGGGAAGAGCAGCAGTGTGGAGAGCAGCCAGGGAACGCCAATGCAGAACCTGCAGAGCAGGCACCATGACTGCTCAGGCCTGCTTCCCTCAGCAAAGCTTCATCCCTGCCTCTTCTACAGAAGGCCGAGTGGTCACTTTCCTCTCTATTTTATTTACTTATTTAATTTATCTGGTTTTCCGAGACACGGTTTCTCAGTGTAGCATTGGCTGTCCTAGCATTCACTCTGTAGATTGGGGTTGGTGAGATGGCTAACAGAGCCTGCTGCCAAGCTTGACAACCTGTGTTTGATCCCTGGAACCCATATGGGGGAAGAGGAGCCAACTCCTTAAAGCTGTGGTATACCCCTACTCCCAGAGCTGACTAAATAAACTTAATTAAAAATAAAAAGCACGAATGATCTCATGCACATGCACATAGCTGCCTCACGATTACTGGCATGAAGGGAAGGCAATGACCTTGAGAAGCCACAGGCTCACCCGAGATCCCTTCTGCAGAGTTACCCACAGACCTGGTTGAGGATGCAGACTGTGTGGCAGCAGGTCTGGATGAGGCTCTTACTTCTAAGAGAGGTGGTTAGGAACACTCTGGGAAGCACAGGGCGGTTAGGTTCACTCACTGTCCTGTGATCTCCTTAAGGCTGCATTCAATTTATGTTTCTCTTGTACAAAACCAGGCAGGAGAACACATGTGATACATGGCAGTTGAATGACTCAATGCCTTCATTCAAAAGAAGCCCTTGTAAGTTCCAGAGTTTAGCCAGGACACAATAACGGAAGTGAGGGCTAGGGATGTAGCTCAGTTAGCATTCAGGAGGTGGAGGTAGGAGGATCAGAAGTTCAAAGTCATCCTCAGCTACACAGAGAACTAGAGGCAGTCTGGCTACACAACACCAGTTTCTGACATGAAGCCATATGACATTAAGACATCTGTAAACACGGCTTTATATCAAGAAGCACTCTTACTTACACTGGCTCTGGGAAGATGGCTAGCACATGTAGAAAGTACCACCTAGTGAAGTTGGTCACTGACTCTCAATCTTGGGTGCCAGGTCCTTTTTTCTGGTCTTCTCTACTGGACAGGCTACCGGCTGGGTCACCACCAACTCTTAGCCCTGTCTTTTCTGGGTAGTCTGGATGTCTGTAGCTGAAGTTGGGGTTGTCCTCACCTGGGCTGTTTCACAGCTTCAAGAGAGGTCTAATTATCTTTTAGTGACATTTTCCTGTTGCTGGCTGTCTGCAGGGACCACCATTTAAAGCCAGAGAACAGTTGGGCAAGGATACGCCTGGGGTTGGTTCCTTGCTGTCCACTTCCCACATTCAGGAGGGAACTTGATACCCCTGACTCTACTCTGATACATTTCAGACTTCAGAAACTCGAGTCCCATTGGGTGAGAGAGAGGAGGAAACGGGAGTGGAAAGAGCTGTCTTTCATTTTTATCTTACGTTTCCGTTGTTTGGGAATCTCAGCCTGATTTCTGCAGTGACTCATCCTACATTCTCTCCTGGCCAGGAGGTAGGGCTGCTGGAAGCAAATAACTCATCTACATAAAACACGAAAAACTCACAGGAGATAGTCAAGGATGACTGACATCTAAGTTCATTACTTCTTCTCATCGTACTGGGGGCAGGACCCAGAGTCTTGCATACATGAGGCAAACACTGTTATGGAGCTACATCTCCAGGGTCCTCATACTTCAGAAATTGCTTTTTAGGCTACATCTTTAGATGACGTGAGTCTATTTGGGTCCTGTGCTGCACGCATGCTTTGTGTTATAAATAAAACATGAAGTAAGGATAAAGAACCTTCAAGGGACACATGGTATACATGGGCACTGCTTTTGGCTTGTCCCTCAGCCCCAGTCCACGCGGTGGATAACTTGGACACGGGTCACTGTTCCATACTGCCTAACGCATTACTTGTGGGTCTGCACCACCCTTCTCTGGGCAGGAGTTCATCAATTTTCTTTGGTCTTTAGCTGAGACATGTTTATATTTCACATTACATTTTGGTAAGACGCTAACTAGAATAATCAGGAAGTGCATTCTCCTCTCCACCCTCAGGAGTCCTGTCTCCTTCCTGCTCTGTCTTTAGTGATTCACCCACACTCCCTGATGTCTACTGGGGACGTGTGGGCACAGAGAGCATTTGGCTCCATGGTCTTGTTTTTCACCCATTTTGTGAATTAGGCCCCTGAGACCCTTCACCCAGAAACAGCCCTGACTTCTGCCCCCATCTTAGAGTTAAGAGACTTGTCTTGCTGTTTTCTTGAGACAGAATCTAATGTATCCCAGGCTGGCTTCTAATTAGATATGTAGAAGACTGCCTGAATTTCTGATCCTCCTGTCTCTTAGATTAGATGCATGCACCATGCCTGGTTTATAGGCACTGGAGGTTGAACCCAGGACCTCAGAATGATAGGCAAACTATCAAGTAAGCTACATCCCCAGGTCTGAGTGACCAGACTTTAAAAAATTATTTATTTTTCTTTCTATTGTGTGTACATGTGTGGATACACATGTACTATGGTGCACGTGTGGAAGTTTGAGGCCAGCTTTCTGGAGTTGGCTCTCTCCTTCCACTGTGGGGTTTGGGGATTGAACTCAGCTTGCCAAGCTCACACAGTAAGCACTTTTACCCGCCTCGTCACCTCGCCAGCCCAGACTGGACTCTTTGAGAGCTAAAAAGTACCATGACTATTTTCCACACA
Organism: Ellobius talpinus; assembly: GCA_001685095.1. Lineage (NCBI taxonomy): Eukaryota > Metazoa > Chordata > Mammalia > Rodentia > Cricetidae > Ellobius > Ellobius talpinus. The sequence continues at coordinate 1,907 of LOJH01030381.1, read as the reverse complement.
GCCAGCTACATATGCCAAGGAGCTACTCAAGCTATTCCCCTTCCCTCAGCTCACATCTTGTCATCTCCTGTGTTAGTCTTGCAGAGTGGCTACTACTAAAACAAGGTCCCATCAAGTCAGATGTTCAATGGATATGGTTTATTTTTTGGAACTGTGAACATGTTATATATAACTTAAATGTCCTCAGTGGGGAGAAAGGTCAATACCTAGGACCCCTATAACATGAAGAAGGTCTTTTCCTGCCAGTTGGATGCAGGAACAGGCAGCCATGTTTTTCCTTTGTGCTGAATCTGGTTGCTACTGGCTTGCTTCTGGTTTTGACCTGAGAGACGCTTTGGGGAGAAAGTCTTGGCTGGAGTATACAATGGCTGCATCCGTTTGTGTTCTGGAGGACCCATGGATGGGTTGGCTCAAGGACCGCCTTCATCCTTAATAGTTCTAACAAAAGGTAAATCTCCTAGAACAATTGGCTCCCCTTCACAGAGGCCTCATCTCAAGGGAAGCTCAGGGTAACACAGAGAGAAACCACGGCTGTGTAGTTCATGTTTGTGGCTAGAGAGGCACCACCTCCACATCCAGACATACAATAAAAAAGTGAGTTCATGTAGCATCCATTGGAAAACACCCAAGTCTATATGGTCAGTATCTAGGAAATAGTTTTCCCACAGAATAAATTGCTTTATTGCATTTTTGTTCTTATTTTCAAAATGAAAAGTAATACCACTGAGATGCTCTTCTAATTACTCTCTGAGTGATGGAAAAAATTCTTCAGAATTTTGTCATGCTCTCAAAAAGGGGAGGGGCACTTGGACATTAACCTAGGAAGTATGGTCAATAGAACCCTTTCAGGTATTGAGATACATTTGGTTCATCTTAGAAACCTCTGGTATGAGTCTTTTATACATGCAAGGACCTGACAAACACCTGGCAGAGGCATGGGATCACACTCTCCATGCTCATCTCTTGGCCTGAGGTCAACGGCTGGTATATGAGCTCCATGCCTATAACACAGCCATGCCGAAAACACCAAGCTTGTCTCCCCACTTCACTGAACAGCTGGTCGCCTTCTCCAACTCAGCATATCAATCAGTAACACGGGAATGCTGGCCAGCAGCAAAGTCACCCAAAGAAACATGACAGTCTCATCACTTCCAGCAAGTGGGCTTCATCTGAAAGACCTTTTAGAGCTATGCTTAAAAACAATTTTAATAGCCTCCTACCTCTTTCATACGGTCATTTGCCACTTCAGTTAAAGAAGTGTGAGCGAATGGACCCAAGGCCAAGACCCTAAGCTGTGCAAACATGGGGGGTAACAGTTGCTCTGAAAACCTACTCGATCAAGTACCTGCGGACACACACAGCACACTCGCCACTGAGAAGGGACTCCAGGACTCCACCACAGCATGTCTTCCTCCTGTACTGCTGTCTGTAACCATCACCACTCGTTCTCCTTGTGGAGGCTTCTAGATATTTCCAAGGTCCCTTTCTGACATCTCTAGTTATACTATTGTCCTGCCCCTGAAAAGGGGCGAGCTCGCTTCTCCACAGTCAGGAGTGCTCATTAAAAGAGTTCTCTTCTCCTAAAAACAACACAATAACAAAAAACCAGGCTGGGAGCACAGCCATGTGGTTTTGAGAAAAGTGTTTAGGAAGACTTTGGGCTAGAGAACTCAGAATGAACTCATACACGTTCCACAGACTCATTTATGGGAAGAGGTCAAAGCAGCCATAGAGGGCTGACATATACTCGAAAGAATGCTCTCCCGGTCATCGTCCAACTTCCTGCAGAGACAATTAGACATTGTGTTTACTTTCTGACTGCTGGGTTCTTCTAAATACTATCAACCTCTGCTTATAAGTCCACCTGTGTAGTGATAAGGGAGCGCAGGCCTGCTTTTCGTCCCGCC
>LOJH01030379.1:0-17126 GCA_001685095.1 Ellobius talpinus | reverse complement strand
TAGTGTTTATGAGCAGCCAACAGCATGCTTCTTGACACGTCTGTCACTAAGGCTTTCCATCAGACCCAGAGGCTCTCCTATGTAATCCCAGATTCTAACTGTACAGGGGAAGGAAACGCCTCTCAGGACTCACCCGGATGTCACCTTCTCCTGCACTATCCAGATTCTGACACTGCAGGTTGTAGCCTCCTTCCCAGCTGGAGAGGATGAGCTGCCAAAGCATGGAGGAAGGGAAAGAAATCAACACAAGAATGTGACAGTGCTCAACAGTCTGACCAGCTTCTGCTCAGAGTGAGGGCGGAAGCGCCCAGGATCTGACCCTTTGTCCTCAAGTGTCAGTAAGGGGCTAGCTCCTGCTGCTCCACAGAAGCCAGGCTCCTGTCCCTCCACATCCTGCGCTTCTAACCATTCAGACCAGAGCTTCCATAACTTTAGTACGAATTAGTGAGCCATCTTAGAATTATAAACAAATGTGAGGGAAACTATACTAAAACATTGTCTCAATAAATTTATAAAATGTGCATTATAATTTTATAGATGTTAAAGGGCATCAGAAAGTTCTTAAAACATGTTCTTTACTGTATCTGTGCTACTTGATAATCCTGTGTGACTGACACCTACCTTCCCCATTATTCTCTAATAAAGAGTTGCCAATTTTTAAAAGGCCATCATCTAGCCATCCTTGACCCACTCCCAGGAGGCCTGAGCATCCGTGGTCCCTGAGGCGCGACTCATTTGCTCAGGCTGCACAGCTAAGGAGTGGTGGCATCGTCACTAGAACTCAGAGCTCCTGACTCATTCTTTTCTGGTTTTTCTGACATGAGAAAACAAATTTATTAAATTCCTCATTGAAAATTCTACTAAAGCAGCTCTTTCCCTGCAACAATGTAAAATTCTAGAATATAAGGTTTTCCAGGCAAATGCCTAGAACTTTCTTCTGCGTTTGCAATACTGATAACTAACTAATGTTTGGAAGCTTGGGTTCGTCTTCACAGTTCTGATGTAGTTAGGAGTATTTCTTGTCTAACAACACCAGCTTTAGGTAATGTTATATTTATAACTGAAGGTTCTGAGGACAAATGAGTCTAGTGAAAGCAGAACATTTGGGATTTCCCAGTGTACTCCTCTGTCTTGAGTCAGGTCCCAGCAGCCTCCTGGGCTTTATGCTCCTGTCCCAAGCTCCCCACTTGTGGCAGGCTGGAGACCCAGGGTGCCTTAAAGGATATAAGGATAAGTTAATTTTGGGGGGGAGGGGTGCTGGTACATTTTTTTAGACTAAGAAAGATATGTTGCCCATAAATATAATTGAATACATCTGCAGGATGAAAGCTGTACTTGATGGGTTAAGCATATATTTTCTATAGTAACAGTACAACTGTGGGGTAACCCCTTAGTGAACAGGGCAGATTCTGTTTGCCCAGGGCATGTCCTGTGTTATGCAGATTTTTCAGGCTGTCACCAGTTCCGTGGTACCTATCTAACCACATAGTAACTGTGTAGCAGAATTAAGCAGCAAGCCTTAGGAAGCTGCCTTCTGGTCTATTCATAATCCTCTAACTGGGTTACATACCAAAGCCATCTAACCTTTGTACTGAAGGAATTAAACAAGGTTGTCAGTAAGATTAACGTGAAGCTGCTGTGGACTGAGTAACTCTAAAGCTCACTTAGAATCCACCAGCTTCAGCCCAGCCTCATCACGTAACCCAGGCTACTTGCAGCTGCAGCCTGTGAAGCTGTGTGCTCAGTCTCCTGGGACACTGCTTTCAGCCTTGCTCCTCATTAATGAAGGTCTCTTTCCTTTCAGTCTTGTGAAGTCTAACTGGGCATGGTGATGCACATCTTTAATCCCAGCACTTGGGAGGTAGATGGATTCTCTGTGAGTTCATGGCCAAACTGGTCTATATAGTGAGTTCCAGGATGTCAGAGCTACATAAAGAAAGCCTGTCTCAAGAAAAAAGAAACTAAGCCCATGCTTTATCTGGCCAGCTCACACCTAGCATGCTAAGCACACTTTAGTGAAGAACCTAGAACAGTCTTTTAGTGTCAGAAAACTTAGTGGTCGCCTGTGATGTGATGCTGAAACTTTACATTGCATTCCTCATCCTAAATCCTTCCCATCAATGCTTCGTTTTGGTCACTATGGCAATAGCTAACGGCCATTATTAAAATGGTGCATACTAGCTAACGCATGAATTAAAGTCAGAGTAAGAAAGCAACATTTTTAGATAAAGATTTGCAGTCTTTTTAAATTAAAAAAAAGCAGGAAAAGTCCTGCTTATGTCATTACTAGCCATTTACAACCTTTATGGATGGTTTTATCCTAATTTTCCCTTAAAATAATTGTTTTTGTCCCTTTTATTCCTTTATTTTTGCCAGAGGGAGTTGAACACTACTCTAGATTTCTCCTTGTATTATGACAGGAACTCTTGGTTGTTATAGGCAAAGCAACCATTTTACTTCTTCTACGGTTCAGTGCTTGAAAGGGTTGAGTCGAAGACCTGGTAGGTGGTTAGAGCCAACACGTGTCAACTCAGGCTTGCCAGCGGTCTAGACTGGGTGGGACTCTCCCAGGGAACATCCGCGTCTCTGTACACTAACTGCATGTGAATCATTTCATGCATTTAAGTCAGGATCATAAGGTATAAAAGAGAAGAAAAGTATGCGACACGGTCTTCAAAAGGCCTTTCAAGCTAAATCATGGTTATAGCTTTAATTTGGCTAAGGACTACAGAAACAGGCCCACATTCAAGTCAGAAACAAGCGCTTTGGCCTCTTTGGAAAGGAAGAGTACCAATGCGTGAACAGCTTTCTCGGGTTCTTACAGAGTGGTACCATGGTGGACATAGGCCTGGAAAGTTGCACCTGACCAGTTTTCAAATCAAATACAGCAATACACACTTACCTCCACCAGCATATATGCAGAAAGAAGTGTGATTCCAAGGTTATACAAGGTAAGGATTCCCCTGAGAGAAAGAGCAGGCCTGTTCTTCATGTATTTGTTACCCAGCCATATTGAGAGTAGGTATATAATGGTAAGAATGAAGGTTGGGAGGTAAGAGTCCAACAGGAACCACCCTCGAACTCGAGAATCTGGAAAGAAATTCATAAAGTGAGGATCCTGAGGGACAAGGCTCCCATGCAGTTAGCAACACTGACACATGCTCGTCCATGGCGGGAGGTTCCAGGGTCCCCGGTGGACAGCAGTTTCCTGTCCACACTCACCATTTGAGATGCACTCACATACCAGCTCAAGGTGCTTCTCCCTGAGCAAATCCACAGACACCCTGGTTCTTTCTCTAGACCTTAGCAACCTCAGCATTGGGATTTTTCTTACTAAGTTGGGAACGTCCACCTTTTCACTTAAAGGAGGAAGTTTATGGTTTTCTTTGCAGTAACCAAATTGCCAGTACCATTGCTCTTTCACTTAAGTAAAGCTTTGATACAAAGCCCTATGCTACTGCATAGTTTCCATAACCAGAGAGCTAGCAAATAACTAACGGTTGGGTAGATACACATCATGGAAATACTGGACAAAGGGATAATCCAAGTTCCAGACAGGACAGAGAGTTCATCATTCTACTCAAAACAGTATGTAATTTTAAACACACAAATAGTTACTTCTGGAATTTTCCATTTAATTTTTTGGAACTATAGTAGATTGTGGGTATCAGAAACTACAGGAACAAAACCTCAGATAAGAGTAACACACACACACACAGCAATATGATGCTGAGTTAAGCACCTTTAATCTTTATTGTTTGTCATGCTGCCATCCATACATGATCATAACTGCTGCAACTAAAACATGGGATCAAATGTTCCTGTGTTGTTTCTTTGGTACCTGAATAAATAGTGTTACTCTTTGTCTGTGTCTGGCATATCCCACAGGCTACGGATAGGATGTGCATAACATCAGAAAAAGTTGGGGATGCTGCTGAGGTCACTAGGTGTGACAGTCACTATAAGTGCAGGTGGCCTTTAGGAAGGAACAAGGATCTTGAGGGGGGACTGTCGTAACCCAATTCAGAGTGTTGGTTTTATAATCTCGCTGCTACAAAGGGAGGATCCACTGGATGGCTGCAGCACGGTGAACAACTGCAATCCTTGCCGTACCTAATCCCATGTGTCTACATTCATTCCAGCTCCCACTAACCTACTGACAGCAAAGTTTAGTGTGAACTTGGCTCACAGAGATCAAAGTTTAACTCTCTGCTGAGAGAAACAGAAAGCTGTGGCCCCCAAGAATTCACGGCTCCAATGGCATCCTGCCTAAGAAAGAGGCCATGCCCTCTACTCTGGGACAGTTCTTCCCCACCTCACTAGAGCTGCAAGTAGGGAATGTGCAGATTACAGACAGACACTGCTAGCCCACCACAAAGATCCTCAAGGGGAAAGAAAGAACTCCACCCAAACTGCAGTTCCTATTAAAACAACAGAAGTCACCATTCACTCAGACTAGGTCTCAGAGTCTCAGTAAAAACTGGGAAATGATCCAAATAATGTCCAAATTTGTGTAAAGGCTGTGAGAAGTGGGAAGACCTCAGTGCCCCCTTCCTGTCTTTATTTTTGAGAAAATCACTTGTAGAAACCAAGGATTTCCCACAGGCTTGTCAAACAACCAGGCTCAAGTGAAGCAAAATATTTGTCCAGACTTCATCTAGTCAGAATATCAGTCCTCTGTTCCCAGAGCTGCTTGTGCCCTGTGACAGATGGCAAACAGGATCATGGCTCCTGCTCTCAAGAGACAAGCCACCATAGGAAGCCTGTGCAGGACAGAAATGGGGAGACTAGAGTAACAAGGTGCAATAGAGAGGAAACCACCCAAGAGAGCCCACAGCTGGTGTCTGCAATAGGAGGAGCTGACCAGATAAGAAAGAGGAAGACATAGTAGGAAGAAATTCCAGGCGTAGGGAAATGGCAAGCAAAACAAGTTTACTTGAGGAGTCAAAAGATGTCTGGAGTGGCTATGTCCATGTGAGTGAGGAAGACGGGCTTTGGCTAGAGGCTGACAGGTGATGGAGAAAGCAAAGGGACCACCAGGGTTTATAGCTGATACCTTGGAGGAAATTTACATTTCACCTGCCCCTCCATCGCAGGAGACACAGCGAGGCAGATGAAATGCAGAGTCTGTTATTCTGGGAAAGGGGTACCTTGTGCAAGACAGTTTACAGTCCATAAGGACAGATGCCACACACTGTTTTCAGAACCCCAGAGACAGCAGTCCTTTCCTACAAGAAAATGGTATTCTTCCTGCATGTTCCCAAGCAGGCCACTTACCTCGTGGTCCAAACATGTTGTCCAAGAAAACATTAACTTCATTATCAAAGGCCTTCAGATGCTCCTAAAAGAGAGGGGATAAATTAAACAAGTTTTTCCTTTTTTAAACTCTCAAGCCACCATCACTAACCTGTAGCTGCTAAATCTAAAGCTGCAAGCCTCAGCTTGCGGGAATGTGACTACAGACTTTAGAGTGGCCAGGGAGCACAGCCTTGTCGTACCCAGCTTGCAAAGACTGTGGAGGCAACAACTCCTCTTGTGTCTCCTTAGGTAAGAGTCCCAAAACAGATGGTGGACTCAGACAGGGTCACACACCTCAATTCCAGTCACCTCTAGAATGCTTACTGGCCAAGCTATTCCCTAAGCAGCTACCGGGGTTGTCATGAAATCTGCTGCAGGGAATGGGGAGTCTGTGTCTATAAGACATAAACAGTTCTCAGCAGGGACTCAGCAGCTCTGTGCTTCAGCTTTTAAGGAGGCTTGCTTTTCCAGTCTGGACAGAAAGTGAACATTATAATGAGCTATTTTCTATTACCTTTATGTTTGCACATCAGTGCTAATTAACAGTAAAGAATGTTACCTGGGTGTCCTGTGTTAATTCTTGTCATACAAACTCAGACTGGGTCAAGCTGTTGCTAGGCATCTTATGGTGAACACATTGGCTACCACCATCCTGCTCTGCCCCTGCCCTTGCCTGTCTGCCCAGAACAGTCTCCTACCCCTACACAAAGTCTGGAACACCTTTTCAAGCAATGGGGGGAGGGATGAAGACTGAGCAGGATCCAGGATTCTGGGCAGGAATTTCAGGTGATGACTTTGGCAACCACTGTTGTGATGGCCTCATGACAGCCTCATGTAGAATGAGCTCCAGATGCAAAGTGGAGTGTCATGATCCCCTATAGCACCTCCTGCTCAGACACTCTGACAGGCCAGGCTCAGGGAAGAGAACTGAGGCTCCGGCATCTGAGGCTTAGGCTGTTGACACCTAGTATTATTCACTCTTTGATCCTGAAATTTCAAGAAAAAAGATGGGTCTTTAGTACCCTGAGGAAGCTTGGGAGGGAGGCGGGGGAGTAGACGGCATTCATGAGCACCAGCTACAGCCAGCCAGTGAGTTAGGGACTTTATCTCTCTGATTTCATAACATCCCCGTAAAAAGTGTTTTTGCTAAGTCAAGCCTGACTCTGGAGACCACTGTTTTATCTTTGGCTTCCATGTGGAGCATCTTAGAGCTCCAGATTTGAGAAAGGGCAGTGACATGACATCTTGGAGGAACAGAATGTCAGCTGTATGGCTGTTGATATGCAGGTCTGTGCCAGACACCCCATTCTCCAACAGATAAGAATATTAACCTCACAGACGGACTCAAGGCGGTTGCCACACCATGAACAAATTTGAACTTTTTTGGTTTGTTTGCTCAGGTTCAAAATCCATTAAATCTAGAGAGCTAAGAAAGCTCTGATTGGTAGGCTACAAACTCATTACTGCTGTAAAAGTTGCAGAAATGTACTTACAACGTGAAAACCAAACACAGGAAGACAGGAAGAGAGAGCAGAGAAGGAAAAGGAATAAAAGGGCACCCAGTCTTTCATTCCTTGCCATTCACTAAACACTGATGCCAGTGCTATGTTAGATGCCAAGTTCAAAGTCAGTCGTACACAGTTCTCATCTGCATAGAGTTCTCAGTTGAGAGAGTACTTAGAATTCCAGGGCTAAAAACATTATGAGGCTCTCAGAGCTGGACTGGAAAACAGCGAAGGTTTTAATTTAGATATCCTTGAGAAACACCAGGAAGAGATGAGGCTCCTGATGAATTCTGACCCTCAGGAGAGAATAGGCATTCAGGAGAGCCACAGATGCAAGCACACCAGGTACAGCTCATCCAGGAAACAGTGACTGCCAGGGTCTCTAGTGACTCAAATGGTAGAAATGCAGGTAATGCTGGGAAATAAACTACAGTGGTAGAAAGCAGATCAGGTTTGCTTGAGGACTGCAGGAAAAAGGTACCCTTCAAAAACTAGGGCTAAATGAGGACACTTGCACATTCACATAAAGGAAGTCTGCAGCCAGCAAGACGCTTCAGAGGATGCTGAAGACGTCTTCAGGCTAAAGGAAAATGACACTATATGGAAAGTAGAGTTTGGAGGAAGCCACAGGCACCACAAGTGAATCTAACTAAAGAGCATGCTCAGCAACCTGGGTTGCCCACCCAGTCATGTTTACCATTAACACAGCACCCCTTGTGCCACCTCCACCGCCATATTCACCTCGGTGAGCAGCTAGGGGCAGCACTGCCTAACGCCTGCTTCTACTCGGCTGGCAGCTCCACCACACAGGTTACAGAAACCTTAATAACTTTCTTGGGACATGCCCTCACTCTAGCCACTGGCTTCTGTGAGCACTTGGGGAACAAGAAAGAGTAAACTTAGTGTTTTGCCACTGTGGTGCCAACTGGATGCCCACCTATACCTAACTGCGCCAATTAGGGGGTCAAGTCAAACCAGGCTATCTCATATCTCAAATGGAGGCTCTTTTCTGGTCTGTTCCGGAAAGCTATGGTTTCTGGGAATAGTGCCACATCTGGAGAACCTCACTGGCCTGGGTTTGCCTCCAAAAAGGCTTCATTACATCTGGCTGCTACCATGACAATAAAGAGCCATTCTGTAGAAGCAGAGGCAGAAGACCAGAGAGATGAGCCCATCCTTCCCTGTGAATACAGGACTGGAGATCTTGTCCTGCCTCTCCTTCTTCTTCATTCTATTTCCCCTTCGTCTTCCTCTTCCATACTTCTGTCTTTTGTCTTAGGCATTTTACAGGTGTGTACTGTATGTGCATGCATGTACACACACACACACACAGACATGTATGTGGAGGACAGGGGGACAGAGGACAACTTGAGGAAATCAGGTGGTTCTCTCTTTCTACCATACAGGGCCCAGCTATCAAACTCAGGTTGTCAGGCCTGGCAGCAAGCAACTTTGCCTGCTGAGCCATCTCACTGGCTCTATTTTGTAGATTTTAGCTTTTTTCCTATGGTAGCATTATATTATATTTTAAAAAGTGACTCAGAATCTTGGTGTTTTTTTTATTAGCAGAATTTTTAAGGATGGTTTAAAGGCAAGCATTTTTACCAGAAGTTCACTGCTTTTCAAAACAAGCACATTAAGACACAAAACAGATGGTTACATTTGAGTGTAACACTGTGAAAATCTTTACTTTCTTTTTACATGTTTCCAAATACAGTAATGCCGAAAAATACAGTGACAGCAAACCAGGAAATGGGGTGTGACTCCAGAGGCAGAAAGTTCCCAAGAGCCTCAAGTCAGAGCTAAGCTGTAGGGAACTCAGGAGGAGGAGATCTCGCGCCCTCGGGGACAAGGGCACATCTTTACTTGTATCTAGGGCTCAGGATGACTGTCGGTTAACTCCTGGAGATTATTCTCACCTATCTCCCACTCAGTGGACTACAGCAAGGTAAACCAAGGGCTATTGTATGCAAAGAATGCCAACCCCTTGACGTCCAGCTGGCCATTCCAAGAGGTTTTGGTGGTGCCCTGCTATACAGACAAGGCTGTCCTGGAACTTGAGTTCCCTCACCTCAGTGTCCTGAGAACAGTGACCTGCACTGTCACACTTGGCTCGGGAACTAGCATTCTTACTTGGCATAAAATGTGGAGAATTTTAGAAAATCAAATAATTGCTATTAACTCCTTTGGCTGCCTGGGCCAGATTCAGTGACCTCCAGTGTTTCTCAACCTCCCTGTGACCATGTCCTCATGTGCACTCTGCTCCAGGCCTCACTGAAGAGTGAGCCTGCTGCACCTCATGCTTCCCTGTGCCACTGCCTGGACTCTGCTTGCTAGTGCCTGGATGTCTCTTGAGTGCATTTTGTTTTCTCTGTATTTCCCCTCTCCCAAACTATTCAAAAGCCTCTTTGTCTGGAACACACTAGGGGTTCCATAGTACTTGAGAATTTTTCTCTTAATGAATGAGTTCTCCAGTCATCCTAGGACTGGGGTTAGCAAACGCTATGGCTCCACTTCTGCCCTCTTCCCTTTGACAACATTCTCATCCAGGTTTGACTGTGGAAGGACTGGACATGAGGAATTTGTCTTTGGCAAGTGAAGAGTGGGTCAGCGAGGAGAGATGCACCACAGGATCTCCAGCGAAGCGTCAGAGCAGCAGGCTGTGTTAAATTAAGGAATGGAAACTGCCAACGAGGTTGAACAAACAAAAATGTATTTCCAGGATCAGGAACTCAACCCAGGGTTTTCTAGATTTGTGGCAAGCCCTCTACTATTCAACAATGTCTACAGCTCCCAGTCTTTTTATTCTAGATGTTATAGCCATCAATGTTCAGCATAATCTCAACAATGGGCTTTAAAGAACAGTTTAGAGGCGTATGACCGGGCACATATGCACTCCTCCATCTGCTTCTATCTGCATGTGTTAGAGTGGAAAGACTGGCTCTTGCTGTCAGCAAGCTCTACGAACGGGCAGGACAGTCCATTTGCACAAGAACCCAAGCAATGTTCTAAAATGTATTCAGTCCAGAGAGGTTAACTGATGGAGTGGCCAGACACTGCCCTCTGAGTGTACAACACAGGACGCCAAGGAGTGATGTCAAGGGTAGCAAGGCTCTGTTTCCCAGAATCCCCATAGCTGCTCCTCTGGGAGCATAAGCAGAGTGAAAACAGTACTAAAGAAGAGGAGACCTAGAAGAGTGCAGCATGTCCAAAGCCCCAGAACTGGAGCAGCCGAGGAAGGATAGTCAAGTGTAAGGCCAACCTAAGCTACATAGAAAGACCCTGCCCAAAGGAGGAAAAGAAAATAATGTACTTATATTTACAAAGACACTGAGTTTGCAAGAAAGGAATATTTCACAATCTAAGAACAAAAAACGGATGCAGGCTTTTTCCTCAACCTCCATAGGACACTACAAGCCGTCTGTTATCGAGGACTCTAGAACCAGTACCCAGAAGAGTCAGGGGCACTGGGCAGCTTGTCAACACAGTAGAGTGCAGCAACCAAACAGCATCCATAGATGGAGGAGACTGTGGACATGGTGCCTGCCCAGCAAAGGGTGTCAGAGCAAGAGAAGATGACCACCCCATAGATGTCACAAAGCAACAGGCCAAAGTCAGCCAAGCCTAACCTTTGTGGCCTTGGCCTCCTTCAAAGAACTGATCTGGTACATGTGCCTCTGGGCACAGAGTACTGGAGGGAATTTTTGAAAGCGGCGGGGGGGGGTAAGAACAGGTGAAACATAAATTACACACACCCAAAATCACAAGTTCACATCAAGAGGCTATCCATGGAGTGCAGGATGGTGCTTGATTATCAAAGACACGCCTAAGTTGAGCTTACTAATATACTTATTGTCACTCTGGGGCATTATGCATAGTGGGTGAATACTCTACCACCAAGCAACAGCCCTAGCCAAAAGCAGACTTCAAAATATATTCATAAGGCATAAATGATTTATGCATTAACTCAGCAGTTAAAGGTATTTTATAAAATATATGTCATAAAAATGAATATACTATGTTAGTTTCTTTTTAGTCAATTTAAAAGTCATGGCTCTTTACTGGCTATCAGAGAAACACAAATTAGAGCTACAGTGGTGCTCCTCCTCACCCGAATCAGAACGGTCTTTAAGAAAATCACAGATGCTGCTGAGGCTACACTGTTGACGGGTGTAAACTAGTTCAGCCACTGTGGGAGTCAGTATGGTGATTTCTCAGCAAAACAAAACTAGAGCCACCAAATGACCCAGCTTCAAGACTTCCGGGACTTCCTGAAGGACAGCAAGCCAGCATTGTCACAGAGATCCAGGCACACAGTGTTCACTGCAGTGCTACTCTCATGGCTGAGTTATAGAACCCATCTTGGTGTCCAACAACAGAAGAGAGAACTTGAAAACACATAGAATATGTATAGAATGACCTTTTCTAGCAATAATAAAGAACAGAGTTGTTTGCAAAAAAATGAATGTAACTGGAGATAATAATCCTATTAAGTGAACAAACCCAAACTTGGAAAACCAAAAATTAATGTTTTCTTGTTATGGTAGATTTTACATACATACATAAAACTGTTTATACACACATGATAAGAAAACAGAGGTGAGACTCTAGGAGGAGGAGGTGGGCTGAGATGGGAGAACAGGGAGGATGAGGGGGACATGCCCAATACATGATATATGTGTATAAAAATGTCTTTATGTAGCACAGTACTATGCTCAGTGAATATAAACAATGAAATCAATTTAAATAATTAGAAAATGCACATCACTGAAAAAAAAGTTAAGGTCTTCTCTCCAAGAGAATGGGTGAAAAACATTCTTCTTGTAACAGTTTTATCTTATTAAACAATATTAAATAAATCCCCTTAATGTTAATTGTGTAAAATGAAATCCACTACACATTAAACAAGGAGCCCCAGTTTCACAATCAGCAATTCTACTAGGTCAAAATCTTTGTCACAGCCATCACAACCTCTGCTTCCACAGGAAGTGTAAGCTAATATAAAACTCCTGCAGATCAAGCCAAAGCCAGACTCTGTCCTCAGAACAGTCAGGACAACTGCAGTTCCGTGTCTTAGGGACATGGAAGAATGAGGCTCTTTCACAAGCAGCAGCGCGATGAAAGGGAATTGTGTTTGCATGTGCTCTGGTTGTCAAGTGCCAAGCAGAGGGGAAGCAGGTCGGCGCTTCTCATGGACAAGTGCTAGCCCTTTGAGTACAAAACAAAGCAAAGCTTCTAATGATTTCATGGGAAAATATGGGCCAGATTTTATTCCTAATTTTCCAAACAAAGGTTTGCATTATTTCTAGATAGAGCTATATATTATAAAGATATCTACAGCATTTCAATATATTTTTGATAAAGTCAGATAAACAACAGATGGCTTTGCAGACTTTCAGTGGCCTGCATAAATCCCATCACACTCCCTTCTCCACCAATCACAAGGGCAAGTTTGTATGTTCTAATTTTCTTCAAAGTGCTAAGTAAAAACAGCTTTATAATAAAAAGCTAGCTGTTCAAAGCCACACGTATAAGTACAACCAAATTCCTTTGTAAAAGTGTGTGTCTCAATATGTTCCCTAGAGAAACTACTAGAAACTATCTGATTTCTACAAAATAAATATTAAATTATACTAATTGATATGTCATGATTTTTTGGCTTTGAAAATATTTTCTAGGCAGAATTCTTCAACTAATTTTTCAACTCTCAAAACTTACTTTTCAAATATCTATCAGTTACAGCATGAGATTACTGCGGTTAACACAGCTATGAAAGCTTTGTAGTGTTTTTTCTTCAACTTGTAAAAGAGAAAATAGAATAAACCCAGCAACATCAACAGGTGGTGGTGACAGACCTGGGAGGGAGGAGGGAGAACCCTGCCTGACTCTTCCTTCAGCAGAAATACTTTCAGGACTGGGAGCTTTTTGGTGACAACTTAGTCTGATCAATGTTCTAGTTTTTTCTCCAATAGAGTAAAATTAGTCTCTGGAGAAGCAAGGACTGGAAGTTTCCATCTGGCTGGGTAATAAAAATGTGTGTGGGGTTTAGGCATGTTAGAAAAGTCACAGAAAGAGATGTTAGAATGAATGTGTTCTCAAATCACTGCTGGTGTAGAAAGAGAAAGTCTACCTTACTTGTGTAACTTTAAAGAGATGTTAGAATGAATGTGTTCTCAAATCACTGCTGGTGTAGAAAGAGAAAGTCTACCTTACTTGTGTAACTTTAAAGCAGCCTGAGGGGTGGAAACGCAGGTGGCTGTGGCAGCCAGCATCAAGTCTGGCAGAAACGTCAGGGTGAAGCTTGGTTGGGGCTGCAATGGTCCACCGTGGGTATCTGGAATCTGATTTTAAGTAGGGAGCCTCCTTTGCTGTACTGACAAGCAGGCACTGTGGGAAGATGCAGCTGTCTACTGCACTGTTGACATGCCCACAGTGTCTCTAGTACTTGGGTCCTCTGTCTACTAAAAGGCTTAGGAAGAAAGCCGTGGCAACAGCCACAGAGGACAGCCATGCAGTGATTACTGAGTCGCTTTTCACCAAATTGTTCATCTTATTCTGCTGCTCTCTAGGTCATAGACTCCTCTAAGGGAGGAACCACTCAACTTCAAAGAAAGTCACCTGACCATGCCAACCATGGTTACTCCTCCCCAGGTAATATATCATTCAGAGTAAAGCCTATCTATATTAAACCCAGAAGACTCTCAGCTTACACGCACTTAATGGGAAGTCAGGAAGCAGAAGGCTACAATGTCTCATATATTAAATAAAATCCTACTTAGTCACATGGCCTTTCCCAATTCCGCAGAAACCTTACAAACGGATGCTTCACTATGACACTGATGATCACTGCAACAAGGCAGGGAGCACCAGGGCAGGACCCAGGAGACCCAGGCTCTTCTCTGGACGCTCACGAGTGAAAGCTGTGTGGCCTTGGACTTCAGTTATCTATGCCTCCTTCCTGTGGCAGTGGAAGTAGCTGCTGCTAAAATATTTCTCAC
Source organism: Ellobius talpinus (assembly GCA_001685095.1). Classification (NCBI taxonomy): domain Eukaryota; kingdom Metazoa; phylum Chordata; class Mammalia; order Rodentia; family Cricetidae; genus Ellobius; species Ellobius talpinus. The sequence continues at coordinate 3,325 of LOJH01030379.1, read as the reverse complement.
CAAAACAGGATTTTTTATTAAGAGTTCATGAACACTAATATACCTCACAACACCCACCTCCACCTTACAATCACTAAAGGAAGGACACTTGTGTGCTGTCATTCACATGAACTTCTAACATTGCTGGTGGACCCATCACACATGTCCGGAAATGGAAACTCAAATGACAGGATTATCACCAGTCTGCAGACGGTCGGGGCATTCCAAGTGAACTTTACATGTAGTATTACCACTAGAGCTGAAGATTTACATCCTTACATTCAGTTTTGTACTTTGAATTAATTTATAATCAATAAATAAAAATTGTATGTTAATAGTGTGTGACATGCTTTGAAATATACATACATTTTTTAAGACGCCAAGTCAAATCAACTTATACATTCTCTTACCACTTTTTTGTGGTGCAAACACCTAAAATCTCTATTTTAGGAATTCCCAAGTATGTAATTATTAACTACCATGAATGCGCCATTTGGCAATCAAGTCCTACACTTTACATTGCTCACCTTCTAACAACAAAGACATCTGCTGGCAACAAGCCAAACCTGAGAAAGTTTTGGTATGAATGCTTAATCATTTCTTAAACTTGCCTTTCAAAAATATATTTTTGAAATGTAACTTTAAAAATATGAAAATGTCAATTTTATCATACTTTCTCTTTTCATACAAATCTATAATTTGGGCCTAAGAATTAGCTGTGAAACATGTAGTTTTGTTATGAATAGAACAAGCTCACAAAGGAGTGATTTATGAATGACGCTGTCACTGACTTATGCTGTGTATGCACAGGTCAGAGGACGGCTTCCTGGGGCCAGTTCTCTCCTTCTACCTCGTGGGCTCCAGGGATCCTGCTCATGTTGTCAAGGTTGACAGCAAGTGCCATAACCTGCTGAGCTATCTCACTGGCCCTGGAATGATGTTTTTAAATGCCAAATGGAAATGGAAACTGCTTATGGACAGTTACAATTCACAGACGTCTAATTCAACTTCCCACCCAAAGCTGGAAATGACTGTAATTCAAAGCTGACGGTAATCTCCCTAACTCAGGAAAACCCCAGGAGCACATTCCCTTCCCAGGGTTTCTCATCCACCAAGAGCTGCAGTGCTCCTCTCTCCCCTTCTGTCATGACTTGTACATCCCATTCTTCTCACTGGAGTCACACAGACATCACTTTTCTTCCACATTGGGTTGTTTGGAGAGGAGGGGGGTTCAGCTTAGTTCCTGCCTTTGCAGCCAATCAGCTCCAAAAGTTCTGCCTCCCTCCCTCCCTCCTGCCCCTCCCCCTTCACTTCTCAGTGATCTGACCCAGCTTTCCTTCCTTCCAACTTCCACAGATGTGGAGATCCACTGAGGGTGAGATTTCAGACACATGCCTGCCCATGTAGTCTCAAGACCACCTCACCTTCTGCAGACCTGTGGGTCTCAACCCCCTTGGGGTCGCATATCAGACATTTACATCATGATTCACAACAATAGCAAGACTACAGTTAGGAAGTGGCAGCAAAACAATTTTATGGTTGGGGGTCACTCCAACATGAGGAACTGTATTAAAGTGTCTCAGTGTTAGGAAGGCTGAGAACCGCTGCTCTAGAACATTCTCTTCAGTTTTTTGTTTTGTTTTGTTTTTTTAAGACAGGGTCTCACTGTGTAATCCAGGCTGACCTCAAACTTAAGATCTTCCTGCCTCCACCTCCAGAATTCCAGGATTTTGGGCAATTGTCACCATGCCTGACCAGCATTTTGCTCTCAATTCTCTCTAGCTGTCAACAATGTAAGTGAACACTCTCAGAACGTGGATGAACTACCAACTCTCTTACTTTAAACACTGCATTCCTATTGGTAGAACCAATCCCATTTTCCTGAGCCTAAAATTCTTTCCCTAACATTCTTCCTTCAAATGGACCAATTAGGACTAGGCATGGGGCAGGGGCGACAGACACACATTTTGCTCACATCATCAAGCAAATGACAGCTACAGAGCTGCCCTGGAACTCCGTTGCTTCTCTTAGAGGATGGTTCTTCCTCGGGGACTTGGTTCTTAGCTTTGTATCTGGGTGCAGCATTTTAACTCCACAGTAGATTAAGATCCTCTACTCTAGAAAAGCACATCCATATCTTCCGTGATCAGCCATGGCCTCGCTTCATTTCTCCGAGCCTTATGCTTACCAAGGAGGACTTACAGCTGACTAGAGAAGCAAGCACGGTTCCAGCCCAGAGAGCAACCATCTCATCAGACATGTTGGGCACCCCTGAAATGCACTATGGCTGGAGGATTTGCTCTCCTTCCCACATTTTCCCTGGTGAGTAAAGTGAGACTCTCCCATATTAGCTACTTAGAGCTGTCATGATCCTACTTCCTATAGTTTGCTCATTTTAAGACAAGGTATCAAAAACTCCTAATTTAGGAGTTACTGTCACTTAGGTCCTCATTTTATATAGAGCACACATAGAATTGATAACAGGAACACTGAATGAAAGTGGCTATGGTATGTTCACACACAGTACTGGTCACCCATACAGCCATGCACCTATTCTGTAAGACAGACATTGCTGTTCCTCCTTGACAAGCAAGATGAAGCTTCAGCAAGGAAACTACCCTGCTACACTCACAGCAATGAGCAGCTGTTGTCTATAGGAATGCCAATTCTTCTCACCACCCATCCATGTGTGGTTTTGGGGGACAGTCTTGAATTGGATATGTGTGAGATGGTCACCTGAACTGCAGAGGACACAGCATGGCAGGCTATGTGTCACTGTAAAGAACAGGAATGGATGTGGCTTTCACATGAAGAACATACTCTTGGAGAAAACAATCTGGTTGATCCCTTCATTCTCTAGGAGATGAAAATAAACATCTCACAACAGCGTGGCTGGAAGATTAAATAACTGCATGTGTGTAAACCATCTATGACAGTTCAAGACACAAGGTTGATACAGAAGAGATAGGCATTAAGTGTTCCGCATTTTCAAATCCCAGTGTGGGGCACACTGTCTCTGCCTTACAACTCCACTGTCACCTTAGCTGAACACTAAAAGGATAGGAAAGGAATATCCTTTAATTAGCAGCCTCTCTCAAAAGTGATAACCTATTATTTTAATAACTTAATAATAAATTGTGTGTGTGTGTGTGGTGTGCGCGCACAGGGTGAGTGTGTTGGTGCTGTGTGGAGGTCAGAGGACAACTTTACAGAGTCATTTCTCTTCTCCCCCTTACATGGGTTCTGGGAATTGAACTCTGGTCATCAGGGTTGTGTGACAAGTGCTTTTACCTGCTGAGCCCTCAACAGTGATGGCCTTCTTAACAATTAAAAGAGGAAGTGCAGC
>LOJH01030377.1:6408-17127 GCA_001685095.1 Ellobius talpinus | reverse complement strand
CAGTAGAAACAAGTCCCAGTGCCTTTATCATTGGCTTCTCAGTCAGCCCCCATTTTCAGCCACATTCAGAGAGTTCCGTTTGATTGCATGATCATTCAGTCCCGGTCCAGCTGGATTTGGTGAGCTCCCATTAGATCAGACACACTGTCTCAGGGGGTGGACCAACACCTCGCAGTCCAGACTTCCTTGCTCATCTTCTTCCTCCTTCTGCTTTTCAACTAGACCTTGGGAGCTCAGTCCGTTGCTCTGATGAGGGTCTCTGTCTCTATCTCCATCCGTCACCGGACAAAGATTCTATGGTGATATTCAAGATAATCATTAGTGTGATATTGGGGCAAGGCCAGTTCAGGCACCCTCTAAACAAAGGTTTTTAAAAGAGAAAACAGTTGCAAAATATTTGTGATTGCTTAAGAATTCATACAGTAGTTGAAGGAGCAGAATTGATGTTTATTTAAGCTATAAAGGCAGATACGTAACAGATGACATTATTACACATATATGAGATGGATAATATCAATGAATGACATGAAAGCATAAAGGTACATGGTTATAAATGGATTTCATAGGTCCAAGTTAAAGAAGAGGAAATTTGCAAAAATATAATGGAGGTTAGAACATGAGACAAAACTGAAGGTAAGAGGTAGTATTAGAAATAAAAATATACTGCCAGGGAAGTTGCCCATGCAATAGCCATACTTGCATATGTATAGGAACTGGAGACAAGTTGCTTAATAAACTTTTGAGTAAATAAGATAAAATGTACAGAGACAAGAAAAAAAATGTCAACTGACCAGAGATAGGGCCCAGATGGCAAAACACAGCCTTACAACAACTGTATTAGGGTCACTCAAAGGCAGCTTTGCCATTAAGAAGCCCATCCTAGTATGGGCAAGTTCTCATGACAGCTTTATTTTGGGAGTTATTGGATGACTTTTATAGCTCCATGGTTCACAGTCTCCTCCTTGAGTTCTATGGATCAGATGATTTCTTCTCATAATCGAATAATTGACATTAATAACTGTGAGGAGAGGGCATGGCAAATTTTAAGATTCACTTTCCCACACTTATAAGATTTTTAGTTTCTGAACATTTCCCTTTTCTTTAGGAGAGAAAGTCCCAGTTTCAAAGAAAATGATACATAGCATTGTCCTATAGATTACTGAAAATCACATCTTTTAAAAAATACATCATAGCATATTGTTTTGTGAAAACTGCTATGATATATTTTTAAAAAGAAATGATTATCAGTAATCTGTCAGACAATGCAATGTGTTAGACTTTGTTGACAATCCATGGGAAGCCTTACCTTCTCTGAGGAGTGGATGAGGGGGTTGGGGGAAAAGGTGAAGGAAATGGGAGGAGGGGAGGGAGAGGGAAATGGAATTGGTAGGTAAAATGAGAAAATATAATTTTTGTTAATAAAATAAAAAAAGGAAAATATATATCATAGAAATTCATGTAAGGGGAAAATTAGTAATGATTTTGTCTTAGAAAAATAAAGGTTTAAGATACAAATATTAACACACACACTTGTGTCTGCACAATCACACATGTGTTTTTATGCTTCGTTATAAAATTTATATCTGCAAATGAGTGAAAACCCATGACTGCTGTCTTGACAAGCCTAGTTTACTTCCATGATCTCAGGTTCTGCTCACTCAGCACTTTCTAGGTGTGACTCATCAGGTTGTTCTCTTATGCTTAAAACTACGTATGCAATATTCATGTCATTGTAAGCATATCTTTGTTCTATGTATGCAATACTCCTACAGTTGTAAGCACATCTATATTCTCTTTATGCCACAATAACAGAATGACAATATGATCTGGCTCATGCCAATGTCTTTCATTTTTCTTTATGTAGCTTGATCAATGAAATTAAAATTTTTGGGTATGGTTTTATCCTTGGATAAAAACTCTCTGAACAAAGGAATGCACTCCTGGTGGAAGTTCATGTTCAACAAATGTTGAATCAATAAAAGAACTAGCTAACAGAGGGTAGTAAAAGAATTTCCAGAAAATGTGTGCTGTTCAATTATTTTACAGATTTAAATATAGGTTATGAAACTGAAGATGTGTTAGGTTTAGAGTAAATAGATGAATTTTCTCAAAAGAGAAATTTTTGAAAGTCATTGAATCAAAGATTAAGGAATTAGTGAGGATTATCAGGTTAATAATAAATTAATAAAGTAAAAAGAATTTAAATTAAGGCAGCATAAAAATGATATTTGTACCTATATATTCCAAATACCCTCATGATTTCGTTATATAACAGGATCACAATTTCCAGTTTTCATATTGTTTTATGAAAAGCATATTAGATCATTGAAAACATTTTGATTTAGTATTTGTACCATTGGATATTTTTAAGGTTTTGAATTCAGTAGAAAGAATTGCATCATTGAAATTCATTGAAATCAAACCACTTACAGGCAAATCATCTGCTAGAATGAGATGTTTTCTTTCCATATTCAAGGAAGTGACAGTATAATATTTGATGTCAGAAATATTAAAAGAAATAGAATATCCATGACAACTTTTTCTATATATAGTCTACAATGGATATCATCAACTTATTTTACAATCTTAAAATCTGAAGTCACAGAATTTATTTGAAAATATTGTGTTTTTATTGTTTGCTTAGTTAACAGAAATAACTAGAACAATCAATGCAGCATTGATTCTTAAATCAGTATTTCAGAAGTCTATAAACAAATTTATAAATTAGAAATGTCATTATTTTATATATTCTCAGAGTTAAAAATTGTTAAATAACTTAAATAAAATCAAACTAATTTGTTATAGTAACTTCCTCCTAAGAATCAAAACCAAATATATTGCTATATTTTACTTTCTCCCTACTTTTGCTGCTTTCCATTGCAGGAATTAAATATATGATATTTTAAACAAATGACAATTGAACATTTAGACAGAATTCAAGTTTTAAGGATTCTATTTCTTACCTAGAAAATGTAGACATGTATTCAAGTATGTGAAATAATTTCATGCTCAATATGTATTTCAGAATTCCATTATGCATTTTTCCTATTCTATAACTAGAATAAAATAATATTATACAAAGAATCTGAGAAGAGAAATATATGCCTGATGAGACATTGTGTTCAAGAAGTATTCAAGAATAAATAGCAAATTACTGGAAAACAAAAAATTTCTGCTTTATAAAATGAGATCAAAAATTGAGAATTGAGACTCCACACAGTTCTAATATAGATAAAATATACTTATGTCTGAGAAGCAGTTCTATACACTAGCATAATGGGAATGCTCCATGTAAGTTAATTGTTTTTCATTTCCTGGCATGTAGCTGTCCTGGTAAATGAGTTTTAGTATATGTGAATGAGTGTGTCTGTTTATTAATATATGTATTTGGATCTTTTGATACACAGTTTTCTTTTTTCCCTTCCCTCCTGATGATTTCATTGCAATGTTCCCACCTTTAAACTTAATATGGCACATTCATACAAGGGAACAGGTTATACTAAAATTACAGTGCAGGAAATCTTCAATGCCAAAATTAAACAAAGATTTTTCAAGTTGTGTCACAACATTGGATAGATAAAAGGTTTTTGAAGTTCTGATGAATAAAGGATAGTGTTAGTTAACTCAGAAAAGGCAAAAAATTAGAAAGTAGAGACAGTATTAAAGTATCTGACAGTCAGTACCATGACGGCAATAGCTGCTGCTGCTTATATTAAATCACCTGCTCTATTATCTGCTCTGCTTTCCTGTGTCTATCCTCAGGCCAGATTTTAAGCCTTATGGTTTCTGTAGGCCTATGAGGGTCTTGCCTTTACAAGACATATGAAAGGTAAAGACATTGTATCTGCCTTGAAGTACTAATATTGTAGTGCCATGGCTTATATTGAACATGTAGGACAATAGATGTCATTCATATTTGTTTGCTAGAGCTTTCATAACAAAATAAGAGACAGAATGGCTTAAACAAAATAAATGTACCACATTATGGTTCTAGAGACTTGAAGTTCAGTTCAAGGTGCCAGCAAGGTCCTAAGTATCCTTGCCTTGGCTTATAGGCATATCTGCCTCCTCACTATGTCTTAGTGCACATAGAAAGCCTAATGTTTTCCCACAGATTACGCATGCATGCTTCCTATTTTATGAGTATTCATCATTAGAACTTCATTTTACCTTAATTACAAAATTAAATACCTCCCTAAAATACAGACACATTACAGATGAAAACATTGGCATGTTGATTTGGGAATCAACTTCAGCTCATTCCTCATTCACATCACCTGGAGTCTTTTAAGACTGCGAATGAGCCACAGGAAATTAAGTTGGTGTGAAGGATCATCATCAGAATGGGAGAGTGTTATAAACAAGAGTTGCTGAAAACTGAACAAGATCACTTGGGCAGGAAAGGGAACAGACTTCCTAAATGAAACACTATTATGAGAAAATCTGTATGTTTATCATGACATAAATGTTTAAACAGAATAATCTTTCACATGGGGGAACCTGCGTGATTATGAGGTCATAACAGTTTATAGTATCTCCTTTTCTTAACCAGCATAGTCTTAATTACTGTATTCTAACCGTCTAAAATTTGGTTCCTTTTCTGAGTTGGTTCAGAATATTTTCATAAATCAGCATCCTTTCATTTGGGGAGTCATTTGGCTTAAATGTCATATTTAGTTCATTTTATATCTTCAAAGAAAACATGCTTATTTATGGAATGTTTAAGTATTTACTAGTCAGTGACTTCCTTATTTTCCCTATGACTTGTGAACTTGTAACACAAAATTCATTCCTTCTAGGAGTAACTGATTTATTTCTATCATATTGTTGTAACAGATCAGTAGCTAAATACTTCAACTGTAGAATTACTGAACATGCAGGAGGATTATCCTCTCAAAAATAAATCCAAACCTGGAGGTCTTGATAAAGGGAATGAAGTGTGCTTCCTGTGAATAACTCCAATCAAATGTCAAAAAGGTAGTGGATGAATTGTGTTGCTAGAAGATTAAACACATTGTTGCTAGCTGAACTCTGCTCAGTGAATTCTTGTTTTCTTGTTAAGCATGTTCATCAATGTCAGATTTCATTATGTTGCTGTCAGGTGAAGTCAGTAAAATACAAAATGTATTATAATAAGGAAGTACATACAACTCAGATTGTGCTAAACTCATTGTTTGTAAATGTAGTTCCAAAGAAAAACCAATGACAGGAAATAGAATGGTTTTCTTGTGCTGAAAAGCTTGTTTCCCCTGGTGGAAATTGAGGCCCTTCATTATTTATTGCTGAGATTTTTAAAACTGACGAATTTCACAACCAGGCTTCTGGCCATCCTGTATGAAAACATCCGATGGTCCTGGTGACTAACACAAACAAATCAGAAAGAGTTGTCAACATTATTTATTGTGTGTGAGCAAGTGAAGAATCACTCAAAGACAGCTTCGTATCTCATACTTCCATCTGTTGAAAACACTTGTTTGAAGGACAGGTAACCTATACAGGACAAATAAAATATAGTTCAGTGTTTGGAAAATCTTAAGAGTTATTGAGCCAGTTTGAAATAACATCTATGAAGATAGGAGTGACTTTCTCTCCTTTGTACCATTTTTCTTTCTGTTATACAAAAGTATATACTTTCAGAACACAGAACGTAAAATGGTCAGCTGCGAGATCCACGTTGTTAAGAATTACATGACAACACTTCCTGAAAGCTGATTAAATTTGATCAAGAAATTAAATTCCAATTCTGTTGGGAGCCGTGATCCCCCAGATCCTGAGTTTCTTGTAAACAACTTGTTTTCCTCTGCTCTGAGACAGTTTGCAGCTGCTCTGAGCACGAGACCCTCAGGAGTTCCTGATGTCAGGAGAGTGGTTTCTGGTGGGTTTGGCTGGGGCGTGGCTATCAGTTAAGGATCTTTATTTAAGAGGCTCTGGTACACAATAAAGAGGGCATTCTTCTGGCATTCCTGTTTAAGAATGACTCCTGTCTCTGTCTGTGTGTCTTTGTGTGTTTAAATCTCCAGGCCCTGATCTGGCTCACAAATGTTCCTGTAGTGCAGGCGCCACACTATAGGCGTAGTAGCATAGTACATGTAGTAGTGCGCTGGCGCCGCACATTTCTAGAAAAGATTATAATTTGAAGACAGAAAGATATCATCCCAACTAAAAAACAACACTGAATGAAGGAGGGAAAGGGAGATCAACATATGTGAATGGAAGATGGTGAATTGCCCTTGGTAAAGTGTGCACATCAATGGGTGACAGTCTTTTTCCTATAAATTTATTACTTATAAATGCTTCAATCTCATTTATTTACATAATTGCTGAGATCTGGAACTATAACTGTATCTTTGCAGTGTCTATAGCTCTGTAATTCAAGGGAATTCTTAAACTGTTTCTCATGTAAATATTTGTATGTACATAAACAAAATTATTTAATGGTTACTCCTTCAAAAAACTGATGTCTATCTTCAGAAAATTGAATCAACTTTAATTGTTTTGGGTTTTATGTTTGCTTGCATTCTCCCACCCCAGGTATTAAATTCCATTGTATATCATTGTTACTCTTATCATTATTATTGTCATCTACTACCATTAGTCTACCTAGTGAAATGTTTGCAGTTCCTCTTGTACATGTTAAAGCTTCAATTTAAGATTACTCTTTGAAAACTTTATACATGTATGTAATACATCATAAACACACTCACCCCTCTACCCTCTCTTATCTTACTCCAAACCCTACCACTCCCTCCTCCCGAAAAGTCCTCATCAATTTCATGTCATTCTTTCTTGTTTCTGTGTTTGTTTTGTGACCCATAGATTTAAACAGGGCTGTCTGAATGGACTTGGATGTGGAACTATGCACTAGAGAATGAGCAACTCACCATGGGCTACACCACTAAAGAGAATGACTTCCTCCACCTCCAACAAACCTCAAATGCCAATATCTTCCCTGGTCTGGCCTCATGAGATCTTTCCACATTTAACACTGAATCACTGAATGCGATGGGCTCTGTCCTTTTTATGTAGGGTTGCACTTGATATAGAGTTCAGATTAATCTCAAATACTCAATTTATGCTTCAGTCTTTCAAATTCTGGGATTTCAGGTGTGTACCATCATGCCTGTAGCAACTTTAACTTTAAAAAAAAACCTTAATAAATATGGCAACTACCTATCAAAACTGTCAAAAATATATTAAATAAATGCAATGTCCTTTATCTTAGGCCATTTAAATACTAAGTGCAGCTTATAAAATAGACTCTAGATTACTGAACTGATAATGCCTACTTCATGTCTCCCTCCTTTCTTTAACATGAGAATTATTTATGGGCAGACAGTTGTTTCAAGGCACTTGGTGTATAGTTTGTTACATGGTAATTCTTTGTTTTCACTAACCTATTTGTTCAAATATTTTATTCATGTTTCCTTGTGTTATTTATTTTTATTATCCAACATTGTGTGTATTTTGTAGTTAATATTAAGAAATTTTCAGAGCTAAATGTTTGTCAAGCATTTTCTCATCTGTGTTACTTTTTTCAAAGAGCAGTAATTTGTGATGTCTATGATCTCAAGTTAATAAGTTTTATATTAACTTTTATATATATACAAAGTATGAAATAGAACAGAAATTCTCATGTTTGTTCAGTAATTCTACCATCATTTTCAGGAAAAACTAATGTTGTTGGTATGAATGAAGTTTAAAGATTTTTCCTTAATTGTTATATTCTGAACTCTTTAAATTCCTATTAGTTTTTTTTCAATTTTTTATATTTTATATTTAAAAACTTTAAAAAAAATTTACATACGAATCCCAGTTCCCTCTCCTTTCCCTCCTTCTCCTCCCACCTTCTCCCACCCAATCTGCCATCCACTCCTCAGAGAGGGTGAAGTATCCAATGGGGAGTCAACAGTCTGTCACCTCACTTAAGGCAAGACTAAGGCCCTTCCTCATGTGTCTAGGTTAAGCAAGGTATCCCTCCATAGGGAATGGGCTCCAAAAAGCCAGTTCATGCACTAGGAGTGAATACCAGTTCCACTGACAATGGTCCCACATACTGTCCAAGCCTTACAACTGTCACCTACATTCAGAGGGGCTAGTTTGGGACTATGGAGACTCCATGCAATCTGTCTTGAGTTAGTTAGCTCCCACTTGCTGGGGCCAACTATTTCTGTAGATAAACCCAGCATGTTCTTGACCCCTTTGCACGTATTATCACACCTCCCTCTATATTACTGAAAAGGGTGTTGGCCCAGTGCTTAACTGAGGATTTCTGAATCTGCTTTAGTCAGTTACATGATGTAGCTTCTGTGATGACAATTAAGGTAGTCATCAATCTACTTACAGGGTAAGGGCAGTTAAGGCACTTTCTCCACTATTGCTTAGGATATTATTTAGGGTTTTCCTTTTAGATTCTGGATTTCCCTGGTGCCAGTTTTCTTACTAATGCCACAATGGCTCCCACTATCAAGCTATCTCTTTCTTTGCTCTCCCTCTCTGACCTTGCCCCAACTCAACATTCTGGATCCCTCACATTCTCCTCTCCACTCTCCTTTTCCCGTTCTACCCCCACTTTTGTTCTACTCTCTACCCTTTTTCTAGGCTTCCAGTTTACTCATGAGATCTTGTCTCCTTCACCTTCCCAGGGGAATCCATGTTTGTCTCAAAGGATGCACACTCATACCACATGGGCATTTTCTCAGCTATGGTCTTAGCAGCATTATTAATAATAGTAATAACCTGGAAGCAACCTAGAAGTCCTTAAACCAAAGAATGGATAAAGATAATGTTGTACATTTATACAATGGAGTGCTACTCAGAGCTAAAACATAATGACATCTTGAAATTTGCAAGCAAATGGATGAAACTAGAAAAAAAATCCTAAGTAAGGTAACCTAGACTCAGACTCAGAAACATAAACATGATATATACTCACTCATAAGTCAATACTAGATACAAATAAAGCAAAGTATAACCAGGCTAAACCCCACAACCCCAGAAAACCCAACTATTTCTAAAAATTCTCATTTACATGAACTTATTAATTTTCAACTATGTTTGTTTGTTTTGAGACAGGATCTCTCTACATAGACTTGTATGTCATGGAAATTACTGTGTATACAAAGTTAATCTCAAACTCATAAAGATCCCCCTGCTTCTAAATCCTGAGCACTGGATTAAAGGCATATACCACCATTCCCAGTTTGACATTTAAATTTCTATAACACAATAGCATCTGTAAACATTCCTGAGGAATTGTTTCTGGAAATTTATGTTTGTACTGAAATTTGGCAATGCTTACCTTTTTGAATAAAAAGATTTTTCATTTATAGTCTATAATTCTTTATGTGACATTTTATTTATGTGACAATAATTAATATGAATTATATATTGTTTAGGACAGGTGGGAATGATGATCTTCCAGAACTTGTGTAGATTCAGAGGAAAACATGCAGGGTCGGTTTTATTCTTCCATCACACTGTCCTAGGGATTGAAAGTCATCAGACATGTCACAAGTATTCTAACTGCTTGATCTATGCTCCCAGGTACTCCTGAGCATTTAAAATCACATCTAGGTTATTTATAACACATATTACAGTGCACATAATATGACTGTTGTTGAAAAGCTATAATTCTAGTTAAATATTGGAAGACCAGAAAAGAGTCCATGTTGTTCCATGGGATGCAGAATTAATATTAAATTTATTTTAGTGTCTGTGATTGAACTGAGAATGCTATGCTAAAGGATGGACATTATCAGCACAAATGCAAATTCTATCTCTAAACATTTTGGAATCCCAATTGGCTAAATAAAAATACCATTTTTTATTGATTTTTTTCAACACTCTCCCATGGTCCCCATGCTCCCAATTTACTCAAGAGATCTTGTCTTTTTCTACTTCCCATTCATATTGGATCCATGTATGTTTCTCTTAGTGTCCTCTTTGTTGTCAAAGTTCTCTGGGTTTGTGAATTGTAGGCTGGTTTTCTTTGCTTTATATATAAAAGCCACTATTGAATACATATGATATTTGACTTTCTGGGTCTGGGTTACCTCACTAAATATGATGTTTTCTAGATCCATCCATTNTGGTCCCCATGCTCCCAATTTACTCAAGAGATCTTGTCTTTTTCTACTTCCCATTCATATTGGATCCATGTATGTTTCTCTTAGTGTCCTCTTTGTTGTCAAAGTTCTCTGGGTTTGTGAATTGTAGGCTGGTTTTCTTTGCTTTATATATAAAAGCCACTATTGAATACATATGATATTTGACTTTCTGGGTCTGGGTTACCTCACTAAATATGATGTTTTCTAGATCCATCCATTTGCCTGAAAATTTCAATATGTCATTATTTTTTCTGTGGTGTAGTACTCCATTGTATAAATGTACCACATTTTCTTTATCTCTTCTTCATTTGAGGGGCATTTAGGTTGTTTCCAGGTTATGGCTATGGCAAACAATGCTGCTATGAACATAGTTGAGTACAGGTCCCTATGGTAAAATTGAGCATCCTTGGGTATATACCCAAAAGTAGTATTGCTGGTTCTTGAGGTAGGTTGTTCTCTAATTTTATGAGAAATCACCATACTGATATCCAATGGGGCTGTATCAATTTGCACTTTCACCAGCAATGCAGGAGTGTTCCCTTTACCCCACATCCTTCCAAGTATAAGTTGTTATCAGTGTTTTTGATCTTGGCCATTCTTACAGGTGTAAGAT
>LOJH01030376.1:0-17127 GCA_001685095.1 Ellobius talpinus | reverse complement strand
AAACTAGCAGGACCTCATGTTATATAGTAGCAAGCAGTGGGATGGAAGGGGAATGGCATTTGATGGGAAGACTGAGTGGGCTACAGCTCTTTGTTATTTGCTCAGAAGCTTCCTGTGAGTGCTGGCAGGCTGACCAGCATGGTTTTTGACTTTGGTGCTAAAGTAGATTCAGATTTTTAGCCCACAGAACAAGAGTGGTAAAAAACAAGAGTCTGTGGTTAATAAAACCCCCGCAGGGAGAGGCCACAGAGTGGCCTTTGTTCTCCCTGTGCTTCTGTGAAGATTCCGTGTGATTTGTGTTGTTCATTCTTGTTGATCCGCTTTTGCTGGCTTTTCTGTAGTGACACTGCTCAGTGCTTTTCGGGTGAGAAGGAGACAGATTTGAGCTGTGGCAGGCATTTCTTGGAAACTGATCATGTGTACTGGGTAATTGGGTTTGTGGCAATTGTAAGAATTAACCGCTGACTAGAAAAAGCGACCCCGCTCAAAACTGAGCTGTGTATGAGCCTCATGCTCTCATTGTCCATTCACACAATAATTCACGTTGAAAGCGCAGGTACAGTCAGAAAGACCAGAGACAGAGATCTTTATGTGCTTTCCTTCCCAAACTGGGAAGATCTTCCCCTACGCCATCTCATCCTTTGAGCTAAAGCAGGACTGTGAGTATCCATCCCTTGGAGCTTCTGAGCTGCAGGAACTCTAGGAACTGCTCAAAGCTAGAGGGACACTGAGGACTATTGTTTTTTCTTAATCAAGTGTCAAGTTCATTGAAGCATTTTAATTTTTTTACATTGTTTGTTTGTTGAGGTAGGGTTTCTCCGCGTAAGAGCCCTGGCTGTCCTGGAACTCTCTTTATAGACCAGGCTGGCCTCAAACTCACAGAGATCCACCTGCCTCTGGCTCACATTTTTTTTAATTTTTAATTTTTTATTTACTTATTTGTTTGTTTGTTTGTTTTTAGAGAGAGAAGCCAGGACTGTCAGTTTATCGCCTTTTCCATGTGTGTGGCAGGGATTTCAGGGACAAGGTGAAATCAGGGTCCTATGACACATTTTGGGTCCTGTGACACAGGGTTAAGATGGATGGTCTTAGGGACTTTGGAATTTCGGGTTTGTGTGACAGAATTATTTCTGTGGAGGATTAGCACAGAAAACAGAGTGCTGGGCTTCTCTGGCATCCTTTGAAGGGTCTGTCCTTGTTCCTCCAGCACAACACAGCGGGTGTGAACTGTGAGAAGTGTGCACAGGGTTACTACCGGCCCCACGGAGTTCCAGTGGAGGCACTCCATGGCTGCATCCGTAAGTCTCATGTCAATATCGTGCATAAGACAGGCTGTGTGTATTACTACAAGGGTGTCACAGGCTCAGGGGCCTTGACGGTCTTTCTTCCCTTGCCTTCGTATTATTGGTTCTATTTCTTTCTAGTTGAGTTATCTCAGGTAATTTCATATTTTCTATGAGCCCAAGAATTCTCACATGTAAATAATCATGATAATAAATATATTTCATAACAGTAGGTGAAAAGCTATCAAAAGTACCCAGTCAAGCCCTTAGTTCATTGAATCAGTCACCTATCAAACCTGCAATAAATGTTGCTTCTTCAGTTTTCTACTGGTTTGACATGTTTCTGTGATCTCCAATCACTTGAACTTTGTCATAATTAACATCAAAACAGCATTACAGTAACACAAAGATTTAGCAATCATCATAGCGTTTAACTTTAGTCGAGTGTTTGCTGTGCACAGGAGATTGAGACCACAGCACCCCTGAGAAGTGTGGGCACAGGTGTGCTTTCTGAACACAGTGAGGGGTGGGTCACGTGGTGATTCTTTCTTCTCTTAGCTTGCAGCTGTGGTCCCGAACATGCAGATGACTGTGAACAGGGGTCAGGCCGCTGTCACTGTAAGCCAAATTTCCAAGGAGACAACTGTGAGCTATGTTCAGATGGGTACTATAATTTTCCATTTTGCTCGAGTACGTATCCAGTATCGAGGAGAATCCCTTTTCTGGCCCATAGCCAACCTGTGTATGAGCAATGATGGACAGGGAGGGTGTGTGTGAGGGACTAGAAAAAGGCCCAGGCAGGTTTTGTTTACATGAAAGCATTTCGCAAGTTGTGAAGACAAATCTTAGAATTATGTTTAGCTTGGTGTTGTACAATAGACATTGCCATTTTATTAGGTCAATGGGCTTAGTCTCAGATACTGCAAAATTCAACTTGATCGTAATCCTTGAGTGTGACTTTGATAGACCTAGAGCATCATGCTTTGAAGGGTGGGGGCAAGAAGGTGTGTGTTCTTTTTTCAGTATAGGAGGGCAAGCTGTCAGGGCCCTCTCATCCTGCCTCCCTACCACAACAATCTGAATGAATATGTTAACATATTCATGTATGTATATATATTTTATCTCAGAAGTGTGCTGGGAGCAGTGGGGAGCTGGGACTGACCTGTTCAGGGCACCACACTGCAGTGTGCACCTGCTATCCTAGAGTGATGATTTAAGCAGTGACTGTTTCACTAAGGAGACCTCACTACTTTGGACAATCAAATGTATTAACAGAAAACAATGTCTGAAGCCAATGACTGTGTTTCAGGTACTTACCCATTTAGAATCTGTGACTGGGATAGGCTCGCCAGAAATTGCCCTTGCCTTTTTAGTGGAAAAAAATAATAAGATGCTTCAATCATTTTTTTAAATGTAATAAACAAAAATTCACGGAAAAGCTTAGAAGAAAACATTGTTTTAAAACTACTCTCAATTTTACTTAAAAAATAAAGAGTAAAATTTCTGTTTAAAGAGAAATAATCCTAAATTCTATTCATGTTTAGACATAGCTATTCTTTGGGCATAATTGTCATGAGGGATTTAGCAACTGTGAGAATAAAACGCCACCCATTTCCGTTTGCTGATATGCTAAGCAGCCTGGCTTCAGTTTTGAAGTGTGTTGGCCCTAGAGAGCACAGGGCCTTTCTCTCAGTCAGTCTCATGTGTTGCTTCTCAGTGGGGGGGGCTTCTTCCTGCTCAGTGCAGCTCAATCTTCATGCTACTGTGTCCTTAATCTGTGTTTTTAAATAAATTATTTTATAGGAATTCCAGTCTCTCCTGGTTACACTCTGAGTCCAGAAGACCCAGTAGCTGGCAATATAAAAGGCAAGTAACCTTTTTTTTTGCATTTAATGTCAATGAAAATATTTTTGGTTTCTGAACACGTTGCCAAGTCCAGGTAAAGTTCTGGGGTACTGTGGGGCTTTGGCAGATGTTTCCTGGCCATTCTCAGGCATATCTTTTCAAAGGGCTCTGCCCATTCAGGGAGCTGGATAGAGCTTGGGTTATGGATTATTACTTGGCTCAAAAAATCTTTCATAGTAGCCTTCCTGTCCCACTGGGCCACCTGTTCCACCCACATGAACTTAGTGCAAGTGCTGTATCTGGGAGGTGATGCCAGGAAACACAGGGCAGGAGTGGGAAGGACATTGAGGGATCCGCTGCAAAGGGACATTAGCCAGGCCTATTACGGTACCTGGGCTGTGTCTCCCTGGACGTTATCAGGAAACGAAGCAGAACTCCTTGAGAATGAAGGCAGAGAGGGAATGACCTAGTGATCAGGACCTTGTGGAAAGCTGCTTCCACAGAGTGGCCTGCGGGAAGGCTGGGAGCACCCTGGGTCGAGGGCAGCAGATGTGCTTTGGAAGCATCCTTTGGGGCGGGGAAGTACTGCACCTACATAACAACCATTTGTTCCACAGGTTTCCCTGCTACTAAAAAATACCAGTCTGATTGCTAAGGGCTTAATAGTGCACAGAGAAACATTCCCAGAGTCTCTAGAGCTTCTGTTTCTGTGGAGTTTGTTGGGATGGGGACTCAGAGCTCAAACAATAACACATGTATTGAGACAACATTTGAGTGTATGTATCTGCACACACACATACACACACATACACACACATACACACACACACTGTTTTGTGGGGTTTGTTGGGATGGGGACTCAGAGCTTAAATAATAACACATATATCGAGACAACAATTGTGTGTATGTATCTGCACATGCGTGCGCGCACACACACGTAAAATTATGTTCTGATTGCTGTGCTAGTTGGCTTCCCGTTGCTGGACCAAGATGTTTGACAAAATCAGTTTCTGAGGAGGAAAATCCGTGCTTTGTTGGCTCTATTGCTTTGGGCATGTGGAGACACAGCTCTGCATGATGGGAGTGCTTGGTTGGGGGGGCGGGTATTCACTTCATGGCAGCCAGGAAGCAAATAGGAAGAAAGGTGCCATTCAACACACCCCAGTGACCTTAATTCTTTCAACCACATCCTACTCCTCAAATGTGCCACCACTTCTGAACCTGTCAAGGGGCCCAGAGAGTCCAGATGCCTGGCGCTCACATTGCCGCGAGCCGTGGGAAGAACACTTGTGAGATGTGAGGGCATCAGGCCTCCTGCATCCTGGCAGAGGTTCTGTGTCGTATAATAACTCGGTCTGGGCTGCATGTGGAGTGCTGTAGGGAAAACACACCAGAGAGAAAGGTTAGGAAAGTGAGGGTTACCAACTGAAAAAGGAAATACAGTCCTTAGGAGAGGACTGTCCAGTAAGCAGAAAGCCCAGAGCTGTGCCGGTGAGGCGAAGGAAGAGTGACCAGGAAGGGAAGGGCTGGGGCCCTTATGGGAGGCCATTTCCAGTCACTGTGAAAATATTCAGTGTTTGTCTGGGATGAGATAGGAGAGTTCTGCACAGAGAGCCATTGTGTGTAAGAATCCTTAGGGGTGTTGTGCTGAGAGCAAACTGCAGGGAAGAATGGGAGTGCAGAGACCCAATGGGACCCTCCTTTGTAATCACCCAGGAGGAAATGATGGTGGCTGAGACCCAAGTGACATCACTGGAGGAGCAGGAGATGGGCAGATGGTGGGTGTCCTCTACAGAGAGAACCAGCTGGACTTGAAGGGGGTTTCTGCATTAGGAACAGACTATGTGAGGAAGAGAAGAAGAGAAGACTCAACTCAAGACCTGGAGAAAGGAGAAGCTGCCCTTTATTGAAACAGAAAGGCTACTGACCAATGTAGTCTGCACGAGCAGGAGAGGCACAGGCAGGAGCAGCCCTGCGTATTTGTGGGAGCACCTTTACTCTTTGTTTGCTCTGTGAAATAAGAAGCACATGTGTTGGAGTGGGGAGCAAGGAAGGTGAAGGGGGCTTGGTGTGGAGGAAGAAGACATGAGAGTCATCCAGGAGTGTGAGCTTAGGAAATGTCGCAGGACAGTGGGGTGACACAGGGTCTCCCTCAAAGTCAGTTACAGTTGGCTTCATTTACCTTCCTGCTTTAGCCCTGCCTTCTGTCCTACCCACTCCTCTGACAAGTGAGGTTTTCCTGTGCCAGTGAGGAGGGCTGGAGGGTGGGGGTTACTTGGTTTGTAATCCCCTCAGTGCAGAGGGGATAATGCATGGTGTCCATAGCAGGGATCAGCCAGCATTTTCTTAAACATTTGGAAATTAACTAGAATGGAGCTTGGAGCTAGAGCCTTGGCAATACACAACTCTGATTTCTCTCAAGAATGTTTAGATCTCCCATCTACAGTCCCTCTATAGTAACCTATTCAAAATAGAGCTGTTATTCAAAAGAGGCTTGTGGTGACCTCAGGAAAGGAAAGGTAACTGAACTTGGAGAGAAGTTCAGATAACTGCCACAAAATGCTAGGGAAATCTTGGAACACAGCCTGGTGAAAAATAAATGTTAACACAGTTAAGTTTGAGAAGTCAAAGATACAGTGATCCACCTCAGTTTGCTGGCTTATTAATTCATTTTAATTATTTATTTTTGTGTGTATATATGTCTGTGCCAATCTGTGCACATGTGTGGGTAGGTGTGTGCACGTGTGCATACATGCATGCATGCGTCCACATGTGCATTTGTGCATGCACATCTGGAAGTCAGAGACTGACAAAGGATATCTTTCTAAGTTCTTCACCTTATTTGTGAGACAAGGTCACCTGAAGCTGGAGGTCACAGTTTGGCCAGACTTACTGGCCAACAGGAGCCTGGATCCCCTTATCTCCATCTCCCCAGCAGCAGTAGTATAAGTAGATGCTTCTGTGCCTGGAATTTTACATGGGTACTGGCGGTCAAAGCCAGGCCCTCATGGGTGTGCAGCACATACTTTCCTGTCTGATCTGCCTCGCCCTATTAATACATCCTAAAAACACTGAGCCTAGGACTTAATTATTGTTAGAGCATCTTAGAAGTACAAATATATAAACTACCAGCAGATACAGAGCACCAGAGGAAGCTGGCCTCCCTCCTACCCTGAGACCTGTAGAAGATTTTGTGTTCTCAAGTATAGTGGCTCTTAACTAGGCATGTGCTAAAAAAAACAAACAAACAAAAAGCAGTTTAGTTTTTATTCCTGCCTGTCACCCAAAGTCTTAACATAGGCTTTCAGGGATGGAGACTGTCCTGACTCTGGATAGTTAGGGAGCACTGCCTCAGCCAGGAGGAGCTCCTGTCTAGCGGGTGCCAAGCTTCACTGTGAAGGATCACTGGGCAGTTCTCATTAGGGAGCACTGCCTCAGCCAGGAGGAGCTCCTGTCTAGCGGGTGTCAAGCTTCCCTGTGAAGGATCACTGGGCAGTTCTCATTAGGGAGCACTGCCTCAGCCAGGAGGAGCTCCTGTCTAGCGGGTGTCAAGCTTCCCTGTGATGGATCAGATAGGAATGACTTCTGGGCTTTGGGGCTTGATGGATTGTGTCACATGTCCTCAACTGCTGTTGAGGGAACCATAGCTAATATGCAAATGAAAGCATTGGGCATATTCCAATAAAATCTGTTTTTCTATAAACAGATGTATTTGGCTCTCATACAAAAGTTTACAGACCCCCAGGACCACATCAGAGTCTCCACTGTGCAATTCTATACCCAAGCTGTACTAGAGACTCACATAGCTAGCCAAGATTGAGGCAATTAATTAGTCTCAAAAATCAGCTCTTCCAGGCCATGGGTATTCTACCTCCTCTGCAGACCACTGAAGATCAAAAATATATTTTTAAAAAAGGCATCTTGAGGGATGTCTCAGTGGGTAAAGTGCTTGCCATGCAAGCAGGAACATCTGAGTTTGGCTCCCCAGACTATGTTTAGAGCTTGGTACAGCAGCTCATATCCCAGTGTTCCTATGGTGAGACAGGAGGTGGAGACAATTTAATCTCGCAAAGCTCATAGGCCAGTGTGGCATACACAGAGATGTGGCTCTGTCCCCAAGGTGGAAGGCAAACCCTAACAAGAGATTTTCCTTTGATTCCATACATAGAGTGGCATATATATATATATATATATTATCCCACACAACATGCATACACGTTATACACTCAAGTTCTCATGCAAATGTTATAATGCATTTACAGTGTACATATAGAATTCTTGCCAGTTTTAATGCTGTATAGAAGCATATTGTGTTAAGTATTATAAATCTTGCTATGATTAAAGCTTTCGGAAATACATAGGTTATGTTCAAAGGTTTGTATACTGTGTCATTTGAGAACTTGGGCATCTGGGGGTTTTAAGCCCACACGGGGAGGGAGTACATGGAGTCCCCCATCAGTGCTAAGTAACGACTCTACTGGATGAGGAGTCCTGACTCTGAAGGACAGACTCTAATTGGGCAAATGGCCATGCGGACTCAACTGCTTTTAGGTTTCTCTCCTTATCTCATAACTGGATATTATTAGGATTTAGATGGCGGGATCAGTTAGACATAACCACTTGAGCATCATTAGTAGAAAGCAGATGCGTCATAGACACATCTCTAAGGCATCCCCTTGGAATGTATGCTCAAGGATACTAGACTGCCATGTGTGGGTCCCTCTAGTCCTCCAAGTTCAAATTGCAGTGAGAAACATGTAACACCCAGGTATCTAATTTATCGGGGAAGCTGAGGCAATCTGGGCTGATTCTCTAGAGCAGCTCATCAGGCCTGCAGACAGGCCAGCCCTGATTCATTACAGAATCGGAGTTCCTGAGAAGATTATGGAAAGGTTTGCAATCTCCCACCCACTTTGTAAGGAAGAATGCTTGCTTTTGTCAAGGTCCTAGCTCAAGCCAGGGACCGGGGGCTAGCAGATGTGTGAAACCGGGAATGCCCCAAAGGTCTGGGTAACGACCTCTGGGGCATGCTTTTTGGGGTGGGGGTGCTTTAGGATGGGATTTCACCTGGCAGGTGAGTTGGGCCATCATTGAGGGCATGGAGCTTGGCCGATGTGGCTTAGAGATGGGCAAGCAGTTTTGATAGCTCCTTCGGGAGGCTCTGCTGATAAAATAGAGCTGAGAATGGTGTTTACTGAGGGGAATTGAGGCTTGATTCAGTCTTTGTTTGTCTTTGATGAAGTGCCTTCGCTGTGCTACATGCTGCTCATTGACAGTCCCGGCTCCCAGGAGCTCCCAGTCTCCAGAAGATGGACAGTTAGAGGAGCAGGGAAGAACCCAGAGATAAGGGAACAAGAGGAAGGTTATCCCTGATGGAAGAAAGGGTGAGAGGAGGTAGGTGGGTAGGAAGTCTGGCTTCCCCAGAACAGGAATGAAGGCATTTGGGATGAGCCTTGGACCATAAAGAGCAATTAGCTAAGCGGAGAAGAAGAAATATTGAAGAAAGGTATGGCGGGTAGGAGAGGGGATGGCAGGAAGGTTGTTGGACTGAACTGTGGAGAGGGAGAAAGTTCCAGGGGATGGGATGGGGTGGACTCTGAGAGGGTGAGGAAAAGATCTGATTGGACAGCCTGGTTCAAACATGCAAGTTTGCAGTACACAGCCAGGCCTCACAGAGTGGTACCCTCACTACAAACATGCACCATGATCTGCGTATCTATGATAATCTCACTTGAGGAATGTGCATCTTTATCTAATTTGCATGAAGGATCATGTGGCCTGCTGTGGTCTGGAAGGACTTTGGATTGTGTCCTGAGACATTGTGTCACCACTGAGGGACTTGACACTGGGGAGGATCTGAAACGTAGGGCGTTTGACAAGATCCCTAGTGGCACCACCATGGAGAGACTTCAGGAGGGTGAGACAGCGTGTCAGCCTTCGAGGGGACTCGGTGCGTAAAGACACTTGCGCCAAGCCTGATGACACGAGTTAGATATCTGGCCCCACATGGCAGAAGGAGAGAACTGGCTCCCGTTAGTTGCCCATCCTCTGACACATGTGCTAATGCTCACATATGCTTGCGGACACACATAAATAATAAATAAACGCAACAAGAAGACAGAATTCAAATGGTACCCAGGGCCCTCAATTTATGACAAAGAAAGATGAGGTTCTGAACACCAAAACCTAGGCAGAGATGAGGGCTCCAGGGGCTTTTCTGAGAGGAAGTGGCCGGGACCTAGTGATGAGATGGGGATTGTTTTTTCTGTTTCAGTTGTAAATTGTGATTTCCTGGACTTAGATGCTAGGGAAACTCCAAGTTCCTCATGGACTCCATTGCCTAGTTTAGTCTCAAGATTGCAGTTCACAGTGAAATGTTCCCTTCTGACCTTCTCAGCCCTCAGAGCTGTGTCCTTGCTTCTGTGTGACTCCCATGAGAAAATGACAGGGTGGCACTCATTTATAGCCTCAGCTGCAGGATTCTCTTGTCATGGATGTGCCTCGGGTCACTTCTACAGAGGAAGGAAAACTTCATTCTGCCCTCTTAGATTCTGTGGCTAAACCTCAGAGTTAAACCAATGTAGGAAGATTAGCAGGGAAAATGTGCATTTCACATGTGTGCAAACCATCTTCAGAAAGAAAATGAAGGCCCAATGAAGCTGTTTGTGCTGAAACTAATAGAGATGCTATAAAAAGAACTGTAAACTGGAGATATGACCAGAGAGCTTGTTCAGGGCAGGGCAGAGTGGGACGGTGTTTAGGGATCCACAGGAGAAGTACAAGGAGATGCGTTTGTGTGTATGGATCTCAGTCCGCTTCTGGTCTCACGCACTAAGACTGTTCTCTTGGCTCTGAAGAGCACCTTCCTCATGGGAAGTTGGATGTCTACTTTAGATAAATGAGAAGGATAGTCCTTCTTGGAACTATCTGTCCAGTGCCTTTGGCTCAAAATAATCAGTGTGCCAAAGTGGCATTATTTACCGTTCAGTGTCTACAGAGAATGAGTTTCAAAAACCCACCCCCTCAGATACCAAAATCTGCAGATGCTCAGTTGCTGGTGTAAAATAGCATGGTATTCATGTAACCTATGCACATCCGTGTAACCTCTACACATCATTCATGTACTTTAAATCACCCCACATTACTGAGTATCTAATACAAACGCTGTTTAAGTAGTTACACTGTATCACTTAGGAAACAGTGGTAAGAGTAAACCTGGACATATTCACTGTAGACACAGTAATTTTCCTGAGTGGTTTCAACCATAGGAGCCTTTGGGTACAGGGCCGGCTGTGTGAGGCTGAAGGTTCTGAGCCTTCTGCTCCCAAAGCCCTGCTTGTCAAACCAACTCTCATGCAAATGCTGGGATGCTCTGGCTTCCTCTCATAATATTTTAGTCTTAGTTATTACATTAGAGAAAATAACTACAAATTTGCCATTAACTTTTTATCTGTAAGGTCAGGGTTTAGGGCAAAGGGGAAGAGGAAGGATTTAGAATTTTTTTAAGTCATTATCTAGTCTTGACCCTTGTCGAGACTGTTTCCAACCCTCACAAGTCCTTCCTTTGGAAGTGGACGGATTGGATTGGACTGAATCTCTGGGTCTCCCTCCAGGCAGTACAGCAAGATTTAGAAGTTAATATAAGGGATAGGACTGCAAAAGTTTGCTGTATGTAATTGGTTTGATGATGTATCTTAATCTAGAATAGACCTTGAAACTTACTTCCAAAATTGTTTTAAGTTTGCATTCTTAGTATAATAAAATTAAATGTGTTTGGTTTCAAATCAGGCAGACTTGGGCACACATACTGCCTCTGTCTTCCTGGCCTGTGACCTTCAGCAACTAGCATTTTTGAGTATGATTTCTTCTCAGTTTTTGTCCATAGTTATTACTATAGTGATTTATAAAAAGAATTTTTCAGGCAATGGTGCTAAATTATTATTCAGACCTAGAGAGGGAGGTGGGGCCATGGTAAAGACTTTTCTTGAGGGAGGTGATGATGTGCCTACCCTTTGGGTTTAAGTCCTGATTAAATGGCTTTCCCTTAGTAAATTAAGACCATTAACCCCTTCCTGTCCATGGCACTGAGGGAAGGGGTAGCTAATCAATGTAGTGCTTTGAAAGGCAGTGGGCAAACCATGAGTTGTGGCTGTCCATGGCTCTGATGCTCCAACCTTTGGCCACATTCTCTCCCTGAGGATGGAGGACTGTTTCCTGGTCAGTCCTATCTAGGACATTTGTCCAGCAAGGCTGGGTGTACAAGGGTCCAGGCAGCCCTGTCAGGTCAGGAAGAGGAGGGGGCACAAAACACATCAACATGCCTCTTCACCCCCACTGACCGCCCCTTCTTCAGTCCACTCCAGTGATCCAGGAACTCTAGCCCCAGTGGGTGCCTGTGAGAGCAAATGGGCCATGTGAGTGTACGGTCTTGGTGCTTCAAGACTGGAGCAAGGAACCACAGGCCAAAGTGGCCTGCTGAGAGGGTCGCTCATAACCACTCATTGCTGGGTCCCTCAATTCCTATGTTCCAGCTTGGGACTGCCATCCGTACAGCTAAATGTTGCTGTGTGTTGTTGAGGGGAGAGGCCCTCTCTAGGTTCAGAGCATACAGGGAACCCTAAATCTAAAGCATGAACCCAGACCAAAAGGGGTCAAGGGCTCTGGTTCCCCTTTCCTCCCTCTGTCCCAGTACATCCACCCTCCATGGGCATTTGAAGGTTTTTGATGAATCAATTGCACAGGCGCCATCTTCGTAATCCTTCTTGGCTGCCCACATCTTCCTAAAGGAGTCTAGTAAGGTGAGGATGGAGCCACTGGTCCACTATGACCATTCTAGAGGAGCTGAGATCTTGCCCTTTGAGGCAAATTTCCTTACTCTACTTAGTAACTGGTCTCCAAAGCCTTTAAGTGTTGAGACCCTGGAAGCACAATATTGGAGGACAGCATCTGGTAAGGTCCATGTTGGACTCATGAATGGTGAAGGCCAGCACTGCACAGATCCTCATCACCCATCAAGTTCAGGGGCCTGGACATGCACAGGCTCCACATCACGAGCACTGCAAGTGGAAGGTGTATATTATATCTTCTCAGTCTCTAAAGCAGTGGTTCTCAACCTGTGGGTCACGACCCCTTTGGGACGGTTGAATGACCCTTTCACAGGGGTTGCTTAAGACCATTGACAAACATAGATATTTGCTTTGTGATTCAGAACAGTATCAAAATTAGTTATGAAGAAGCAACAAAAGTTGTAATGGTTGGGGTCACCACATGAGCAGATGGATAGATAGCAGGTTTGCTCTTTGATGGTCTGGACAACCTCAAACTTCATCGAGGCGTGGAATTAGCAGCAGCCACAGATAGTCTGAGATGTCACAGGCTGCAATGTCCACTGCATCGTGCAGTTTGCCATGGCAATGCTCTCATAGATGGGGACAGCATGGGTGACCCTATCCCCTGGAGTCTAAAGCCACTGCTGTTTTGTGTCTTGTTGCATCGAGGCTGAGCACAGCCCGCATGAAGATAAACAGTGCAGGAACATTGAAAGTCTCAGCACCTCTGCTGTCTTCTCCTGTTTCCTACTGGGTTTAGCTCTGTTAGAACAGATGCTCCCTAGAGAAGCCGTACTGCCAGGTGCATTGTTCCAGTCCTAAATCACAGTGTGCTCCATGTGAGCATATGGCCAGTAGCCCTGGTGCGCCTCTCCTTTTGGTCCGATGAAGAGGACCCCCTCCAGGGCTTCAACCATGAGCCACATGTGCTTAGGCTGGCCAACATAGTGTGAAAATAGTACTTAGAAATCTGTCTCCTGCAAGACTAGCCTTGATCACTCCTGAACCATTGCTGCTGACCCTGGGCAGGTTGGCAATGGTGTCACAGGACTGCATGGCCTGACTAATCCCCCCCCGCCCAGCAGGTGGGCTGCAGGAGGACCTGGACAGATGTGACTCTTGACATACTCTGTGCCCCCATGTGTCCTTTCTCTAAAATGTATACCTGTCTTATAGGGCTCATGTTTAACTTTGTTATTCATGCATTGTAATGGAGTCTAACAAGAGGCTTGTTTTTGAGAAATACGATTTACTGTGAAGTACCGTGAGGATGGGACTAGGGTCCAAGCTACCAAGTTTTCACTCTTTGTTCCCGTGTAACGCAACATTACTCTAGGCACAGTAACTTAACCACAGAAGACATTTCCTCCAAGTCTACAGACTGCCAGCAGCTCTGTTGTGCTTGCTAGGGGTCTGCGCGGGTAGCGGCTGTCTCTCCATGAGACCCTCATTCTGGATGAGACCCGGCTGTGTTTCTCTGGTGTTCTCAAGATCCGTAACGTGAGAGCAGGAAGTGCAAGGACTGGAAACCTTGGCTCCGAAGTCGCAGGCCAATGAGCTGTTCATTCTGTGATCACCCAATGAGTGACCTCAAAACCGGAGGGAAAGACAAACTCAACTAAGATGGAGAATAAGGAGAGCAGAGGGGGCGGAGCCTACTTATACGGACAGGTTCGTGACCTGGAGACCTTCTGAGGAGCAGGGACATGTATAGACACATATAAGACGAAAAGCTTTTATGCCAGGACATAAGGTAGAATGTGCCAGACAGGTTGTTATGGTCTGAGCACAGGTCCTGAGGTAGGTATGTATTTGATTGGTGTATTGCCAGCAACCTGGTTTCTGGAAGGCTGTGAGCCTGGTAGATTCTGTGAGACAATCCCCCAGAAACCCTGAAAGCCAAGTTTGATACACTCTAGGGTTGAATTATGTTGCTTTCTCATCTTAAAAACAGAAGGAAGAGCTGGAAAGATGGCTGTCAGTCAAGTGTCTTCCTTGAAAGCTTGAGGACCTGCATTCAGAACCCCCTAACCCACATAAAACACTGGGTGCAATGGTGCAGAGCTGTCTTAGTAGGGCTCCTCACTGTGAGAAAACACCACGACCATAGGGAACTTGGGGAGGAAAGGATTCATTCCATATTGTCATCTAGGTACAATGCAGCATTGAGGGAAGTCAGGGCAGGAACCTGGAGGCGGGAGCTGATGCAGAGGCCATGGAGGGGTGCTGCTTGCTCAGCCTGCTTTCTTATACACCCCAGGACCACCTGCCTGGGGTGGCTCCACCTAGAATAGGCAACAATTGCTAATTAAGAAGATACACCCCAGGCTTGCCCGCAGCCCACTGTGGTAGGGGAAGCAGAAATTCCACAAAGCGCAGCGGCCTCTCTGACAGTCTCTTTCTTTGTAGGTTGTGACTGTAACCTGGAAGGTGTTCTCCCAGAAATATGTGACGACCATGGCAGGTGCCTGTGCCGCCCTGGGGTTGAGGGTCCCCGGTGCGATTCCTGCCGCGCAGGCTCATATTCATTCCCTATATGCCAAGGTGAGTGGGTAAAACAGAAACGCTGGTTACCAGTTTCCCATGTTGGGTTTCTCCTGAGGAAGCACAGACAAGCTTTCTGGAAGATCAGCATAGCCTGTAGGTTAAGCACCTACCCTGTCTTCCACGGATATGACATTTCTCTGTCCTCTGAGACCGTCTCTTGTTTTTTCCTTTCTCCTCTCTGAAAGCCAGGTGCTGGGCTGGCAGTCAGCTCACTGGGTTCAAGTCCTGGCTCTCAAGAGTGGAGTTGTGAATTTAGGAACCTGCCCAGTGGACAGAAGGAGGCAGGGATGACAGAGCACCACCAGGCTGGATGTCCCAGTAGTCCCAGTCTGGTGCTGAGATCCTGGAGTATTTCTTCTACTTCTTCTGGGTTAGGATGTTCAAGTCTTCCTGTTGCCTGTTTGCTGGATTTTGGTGTTATCATGTTGCTTTTCAATCCTGAGGAGGAATTCTTGCATTGGTGCCTGCCCATCTCTTCCTTCAAATGAAGCCAGCAGAGTCTTGGCATCTTGGTCCAATCTTTCCTGTGGCTGACTGTGTACTTGGGAGTTTTTCTTGGTCTGCCCTTTCTTAGATCCCCTCAGCACTGGAGCAGGCTCTCAGATCCCCTCTGCCCTGAAGTGGGCTGTGTTTGTTGGGGGATCCAAAGACCTTGCAGACAAAAAGGAGTGCTTGGGGCAGGGTGGAATGGGGTAAAGGAAGCCAGCAGCAGGGAACATACCCTGCTGGATGTCCAGAAAAGCTTAGGGAATTGGAGGGGGCCTGGATTCAGTTCTCCTGGCCCTGTCTGAGGGGTCATGTCCAGGACACTGCCCTGTGCTCTCTATACCTCATGCCTAAGTCTGATCAAGCTATTTCCCACAGCCTGCCAGTGTTCGACTATTGGATCCTATCCGGTCCCCTGTGACCTGGTGACTGGCCAGTGTGAATGCCTGCCTGGAGTAACAGGAAAGCAGTGTGACAGGTGTCTCTCGGGAGCCTATGACTTTCCTTACTGCCAAGGTAAGGAAGCCAGCAGCATGTTGGAGGCATGATCCTCATCTGAGTAGGTAGAGCCAGCCTCTCCAAGAAGCCTTCAATCTTCTCCGTATTGACTGTAGCCACCCTAGATATTTGGTTCAGTCTGCCCCTGGCCAACTTCACTGATCATGTACATCACATGTTCAACCTCAGAGGCAGTTAGTGGCTAGTGAGAACAATTTAAATTCCCGTTCATAAACAACCTGGGTTTCTTAGTTCACGCATCACTTCTCCGCTTCAGCATGATGAAAGTGACTCACGGAGTCTGCCCTTGCCTTTGTTTGGCATGCCCCGCCTCCACCCTGGACGTGCCAAGGCATCAAGCTTTCTCTCCCTAGTGACTTTCGGAGCTGATGTGTGCTGCCCAGGATCTTTGCTGTGGGCTGAGAGTGCTGTGTTCTGCCCCTTCCCTCAACACAGAAATGAGCTGCCCTCATTCCCTACAAGCTTCTTAGTGTGGGCAGCCCCAGGGTGTATCAGGAGCTCCGCCTGGGGATTGCAGAGGTCTCTTGTGCTAAGACTAACCATCAGAAGATCCCTCCTGCTCCTGGTGACACTGAGGGTGTAGCATCCAGAGCTGGGTGGAACTTGATAGAAGAGGACATGATATTTTCCAGGACTTTCCTAATCAGAATTCTCTAGACCAGATAGGGTAGAAACTCAGGGGGCCATGTGGCCTCAGGTCTGTAAATTCTGGGGCAGAGGCAGAGTAGCCATGACTATACCAGAGCTGGAGAGTAACACTGGCCATCCTGGGAAGAGCCCAGGGCCAGGCATGGTTAGCATGGAAGACAAAAGGAGAGAAAACGAGGTGTGGTGTGCTAGAGAAAAATATGGCTCAAAGAGCGAGGAGGTGTGGGGACTTGTTATAGAATATTATTGTAAGGTCTGTTACTTTTGTTTATGCTGAGGAACATTTGTTTAATGATGTAAAGATGTTGCTTTTGTTTATGCTGCATTTGTTTAACTCTGTGAAGTTGTGATTCTTTGCCTGTCTAAAATACCTATGGGCTAATAAGGATCTGAACAGCCAATAGCGAGGCAGGAGCAATGATAGGTGGGGCTGGCAGGCAGCGAGGATAAATAGGAGAAATCTGGGAGAAGAGAGAAGGAAGGGGGAACAAGGTGAGGAGGACATCAGGGGTCAGCCACACAGCCAGCCATGGAATAGGAAGGAAAGTGAGAAAAGAAAAAGACCCAGAGGCAAGGGGTAGATGGAGTAACTTAAGAAAAGCCAGCTAGAAACAAGCCAGGCTAAGACTGGGTATCCCTAAGTACTAATAGGTCTCTCTGTGTGTGATTTATTTGGGAGCTGGGTGGTGGGCCCACCAAAGACTGAAGGACAAAGGAGTAAAACAAAGCAAAACAAAACAATAACAACAGCAACAACAAAAAGCTAAGGGCCGTTTGTAAGGAAGGCTATAGGATCCTGTTACGGACGTGCTCCAATGGTGATAACCGACCTCAGAAGCAGGCTCAACCAAGCTGCTGCTGGTGTAATAGGGAGACATTGCAAGTGCTCAGCTAGAGCCTCTGCAGGCATCACCAAGAACTGTAATGATAGGGGAGCGGGGCCTGCTTTTCGTCCCGCCCAGCTCCCGCGC
>LOJH01030375.1:0-12676 GCA_001685095.1 Ellobius talpinus | reverse complement strand
TGAGGTCTGGTGCCCTCTTCTGGCCTGCAATCATGCAAGCAATCAGAATACGTCTACATAATAAATAAATAAATATTTAAAGTGCCTAATTTAAAAGTGTCTGTTCAAATAGAAATTTCTAACTGATACAATTCTACCACAATGTTTGTTTGTAAGATATACAGGAACATTGACATTTGGCTGTGGGAGTGGACATAAAATCAGAGAGAGAGAGAGAGAGAGAGAGAGAGAGAGAGCAGAAGCATGAGACAGAATTATGAATAAGCAGATACTATAAATGTGGAGGAAACCATTCCTGAGTGAGAGTCACAGGAGAGAAGACAAACAGGACATAGTCATCAGACCGTCTGTTCTGCCTCTTGCTGCTCAGGAGGCAACAGGATGATCTAAGCCTGTGACCGTGTTGGGGGTTCAATATCCTAGCTGCATTTCTTCCTCTAAGAGGTTCAGTTGAGCATGGTTTACGTGTGCATCCTGTTTCTTCTGCTTCCACTTACTTCCTTACAGGAAATCCATCTTCCTGGAGGGTAGCCTGAGTGATTTTCTGCCAAGCTTGCAGCCAGAAAAGCCTGACACACCTGTTCTTCTAAGTTTGTATTAATTAGTATGCATTATCTATAATATAATTAAGTGTAACAATATTCATTATGAATACAAGTGTCACCATTATGGTAGTATTTATTTAGAAATGGTGTGTGATTATAAAATTCATTATGCACATTACCTTTTTCGGTTTTTAATTCTTTCAATAAACATTTAAAATTGACAGATTTTTTCTCTTCACAGAGCCAAAATATATACATATAGTGAGAATCAATAGTATATTGGAGCCATTTGATTTCCAAATTCAATTATTTTCCCAGTGTAGCTACTTATTATGCCTACACTTGGATTAGGGTCATCCATAAGCTTGTCCAGGCTGGAGTCTTCTGGAATGTATGAGCCAAGTCCTTCCAGACCTTTCAGTGGATAATGCCCTTCTTTCTTTACCAAGGCCATGCTGAGTCGTTGGTCAGAAGGAATAAGCAGGGAAGATGTCAAGGAGAACATTGTCTTGAGGCACACTTATCACAGTTGAAGCCTCTGCTCGCTCCTTAGGCAATGCAGTGGGTCCAGCATCCCCTCAGATGTGGGTTATCCAGCATCCCCTCAGATGTGGGTTATCCAGCATCCCCTCAGATGTGGGTTGTCCAGCATCCCCTCAGATGTGGGCTGTCCAGCATCCCCTCAGATTGGACTGTCTGGCATCCCCTCAGATGTGGGATGTCCAGCATCCCCTCAGATGTGGGCTGTCCAGCAACACCTCAGATGTGGGCTGTCTGGCATCCCCTCAGATTGGACTGTCTGGTATCCCCTCAGATATGGGTTGTCCAGCATCTCCTCAGATTGGACTGTCCAGCATCTCCTCAGATTGGACTGTCCAGCATCCCCTCAGATGTGGGCTGTCCAGCATCCCCTCCGATGTGGGCTGTCCAGCATCTCCTCGGATGTAGGCTGTCCAGCATCCCCTCCGATGTGGACTGTCCAGCATCAAGACCCAGAGGGTTCTGAGGAGTCCGAGTTTATTGTTCTTAAAGATCTTACCTGGATAGCTCTACCTCAGGGCCCTAATCATTGCCTGTCAACGCAGGAGACATGGTGGGGCTGTGAACTCAGCCTTTCTGAAGTTCTCTGCTCTTGCAGCATGTCTGTCCTGTGGCTGTGAGAGAGAAATATCTGCAAACATTGCCGCTGGAGCCTTGCTACTCACACTTTGCCTTAAGCGGCTAATTGGCTAAACAGAGCCTATCATTTTCTCTCTTCTGTGCATCAATAACCCTTAGCGACGACCAAACAAATCCCCCAGTCCTTATAATTACTGTTTCTTCCATATTTTCAAATGCCAGGGATCTCATAGAAGCCCCTGCCTCCCTTCAACCTGCTGTCCATTCCAAGTCCCTGCAGGAGAAATTCTAGGTAATTGCCATGCCGCAGCCCTGCCAGACGCCCTCAGTGCAAACTGAACATCAGAGATGGAGGCCCCGCTGCCACCTGGCTGGGGAGTGATCCAACTTTGGAATCCCATCACAGGCACTGCTGGCTTCCCTTTTTTTTTGCCCAGTCACAAATTTTGGTGGGCTGTGGAGTGAATATGCAGTGAGAGACTATAGCTAGCTTGTCCTTGAACAGAAACCGTGGAGGACTGTGTCAGACGAAGAAAATAAAGAGCATGGTGTGGGAGAGAACTAATTTAGGCCCACACTGAGAGAAGTCAGCCACTGAGAAGACGCGAGAAGGCTGGGGTCTGAGTGGGTGAGAATAAGCGGAATACAGTATTGATCAGGTGGTTTCTTCTGCGATCAAAGGGATGGGAGGAAAGAAACACAGCTAAGCTTGCGGATGCTAATAATACGTCATAAACCTGGTATTTATCGAAGCCTTTTGTGTGGTAGTCACAGTTCTAAATTCATGGGAAGAAATTAGTTTTCATTTAATAATACAAAAGACCCTTTTAAAACATTTCCTTCCAGGCCTTTGACAAATGCAATGCATTACGATGGGAAAAACAAGCCGAGTGTTAAAATGCACGGTTTTCTTGCTATTAACACCCATTTTCTTCTGTAATTTTCAGTTGGAATTCATATTTTTCATTTTGTACACCCAAACGTTTGAAAGAGACAGTTAGATGCGTTCCTTACCATATCATTCCTTCATCCACACTCGAACTCCTTCACTTTTAATTTGACGAGTGGGCCTAAAAATACAAATCGGCTTGTAGATGTTGCACTGAATATATAATGAGAGGAGACTGCGAACATGGCTTTTCACAAGGCTTCTGGAGTCAGGGGCCCAGCGGGAAGCGATTTATTACAGTGTACTTGCTACAGAGATTGTGAGAAAGGTGAGGCTTAGCCCTGGGGGTGGGGGAAGGGCAAAGCTAACATGAAGCGGTGTGGTTTCTCACTGTGGCAGACTCAGATATGAAGGATCAGCAGTCAACGTGACGGAACGTGCACAGCCCGAGAGGTCTTGGGCAGATTGTGTGGTGACAGACACCGAGCCGTGTCCTTCCTACAGTTCCACGCAGCTGCTTTCCGCTAAGATGTTGGAAGTCCCCTATTTTACATCCGTTGTTGAATGAACTATCTCATGATCATTGCAGCTGAGTCACTGTGAGCGTGAAAACCAGAGATTTCTGCGTTTTAAGATGATGGACGCTTACACCCGTTGGCTGTGTGAGTTGCTCTCCTTTATAAACAGCAGGGCTGCTGAGTGTGGATTGTAGAGAACAGACCGGTCAGGCAGCAGCGTTCAACTCTATAAGAGCCAAATTTCCTCCAAGTGAAATGATCGTTCAGCAAAATAGGACCACCAGGTTGCAATCTCCTTCTTGATAGTGTCGTTAGTTTTGGGTGCGTTCAAGCTTTGTGCGAACTCTAAAGTCAGCTGATCGTGAACCACGTCTGGAGAGGTCCAGACGCCACACTGCTCCACCTGCGATTCTCATGCGGGATGGCACCTGAGCAAGGTTTCAGCTTATTTCTTACTGTCTGATTGGAGTGGGGAGAGAGCTATCATTAGAAAGGGAACATTTTAGTACAGTTTGGATCTCAGATTTATTGCCTAGCGAAACCGGGTATGGACTTAGTTGCTGGTGGGCACTGCTTTTTCGTTTCTTTTCAAATAGAATCACCTACAAAAGAACCAAAGATTGTGAAGAGATTCATTTCAAAGTCTGTTTGTCATTTTTACCCAATCACTTTTTCTTCTGGTACGTGGATATGTGTGTTGGCATATGTGCTTGTATGTGCACACGTGGAAGGCTGAATTTGCCTCTGGTGTGTGTTGGTAGTTTGATGTTAACTTGACACAAGCTAAGCTAGATTAATTTCAAAAGAGGGCGTCTTAGTTGAGAAAAGGCCTTATAA
Organism: Ellobius talpinus; assembly: GCA_001685095.1. Lineage (NCBI taxonomy): Eukaryota > Metazoa > Chordata > Mammalia > Rodentia > Cricetidae > Ellobius > Ellobius talpinus. The sequence continues at coordinate 8,768 of LOJH01030375.1, read as the reverse complement.
GGTTGGCCTAAGGTAAGTCTGTTTGACATTTTCTCAATTAATGATTGATGTAGGAGGGTCTAGCCCATTGTGGGTTTTTACCACCATTAGGCAGGTGGTCCTGAGTTATGTAAGAAAGAGGGTAGAGCAAACCGTGAGAAGCAAGGCACAATGCAGCGCTCTTCTATGGCCTCGGCTTTAGGTCCTGCCTCTCAGTTCCTGCCCTGAATTTCCTCAATGATAGACTTTGATGTGGAAATACAAGATGAACTAAACCCCCCCCCCAAGTTGCTTAGGTCATGGTGTTTTATAGAACCACTAACTGAGACACGCATCCTTCCTCAACTGCATGCTTTATGTTTCAGACAGGATCTTTCCGTGAATCTGGAGTCCACTTACTCAGCTAGACTGGCTGGCTAGCAAGATCCAGGGATCCTTCTGTCTGTGCCTCCTGGGCACTGCGATTGCAGGTGTGCACCATACGTGTGAGTGCTGGGACTTGGAGCCTACGTCCTCATGTTCGAAGGACGAGCACTTAGCAGCTGAGTCCCTGCCCCTCAGTCCTTTAGACATCATTTAAACATCTGGGATGCTGTAAACTGTAAACAATGAAAACAATAATTCAATTATTTTCTTTGAGTTTAATGAATTGATGGTTCTGAATGAAAGGATGTTTTTTCTTTTGTGAGTTAGGGCCTGGCTATATAGCCCAAGGTCTCCTCCAATTCATGATCCTCCTGTCTCAGCCTCTGGAGTGCTGAATTGCAGGTATGTGCCATTATTCCCTATGTATAAGGATATCTTTTAATGAGATAAATGATCTGATAATATACTAGTCAAGGCTTTGTTGGTTACAAATGGCAAAAAGCCCCTTGAAATTGTTTAAGTGGTCCTGGAACTAAGGCAGTTAAGACGTTATTGTGAATTTGTCAAAAACTGCAGATAAAAAAATATAGAAACAGTAAAACTAAGAGTCTATTGATAGCATTTATGCGAGCCTGTATGTGTGTACGTGTATGCGTGTGTACACATGCGTGTGTGGTGCTTGTGCGTGTGTATGCACATGCATAGAAACAAAAGGACAGCTTTGGATGTCCTTCCTAGGCACTGTCCACTTTGCTTTTGGGATTCTGTCTCTTGTTGGCATGGATCTCACTTCAGCCTGCTAGACTGGCCAGCGATCCCCAGGGATCCTCATGCCTCCGCCTCTGTAGCACTGGGATTATAAGCAAGTGCACTGCTGTGGTTGGCTTTTTCTCCTCTCTCACATGGGCTTCAATTCAGGTTCTTGTATTTGCAAGCCCAGGATTTTACTAACAGAGTTATCTCCACAGTCTCTGTGGACAATATTTATGGAAAACTTGGAGGTAAAATATTTTTATGAATACCAAAAATAGCACACAAGAACAAAACATCCCACCCCAAGCCCAGAGTCAGTATCTACATGGGAGAAAGTAGGAGACCTCCTGACGCTCAAATAAAAGAGAGCCAAAGTCCAACGGAGTTCATCCGATGTGAGCAGACAGTCCGAGACCTGTACCTGGCATTCACAGGGATTTTGACTAATGTAGTAGAGGTGAGTGAACAGGGCTCAAGGCGTGTGCTGAGGGGCCTCGAACGATGTAGCCTCCATTGTCACTTTTAAATCTGCTTGGAAAGATGCTGCCTGGGAGAGACTCATTTTGAGGACATACTGCTTGGCACAAAAGCAAAATGGGTCAGTCAGGGCAGAAGAACTGAGAGAAGGGAAGAGAGGCACTGGACAGGTGAGAAAGGGGACACTCCTAGGGGAGCGTGAGCAAGCAAGCTGCCATGTTTCTGTCCACCACAGAGACACAGGAGAGGGACCTACGGGAGTTAGAAGACGCTTGCCACATTCACTTTTCTACAGCTCCAGGGGAAGGAATTTCATATAAAATACAGTTATAAAAAATATCCAGGTCAAATTTCATGCAGTTACTACAAGAAAAGCAACGAAGGATCAGAGTAACATTTCTAGAAAAGCTTAAGTGTCTCGTAAGGGTGTGTTAGCAGACAGCCCAACAGTCCTGTAGATTAGTAAATTAGTGTTCCTCAAGGTTTGGCTGGGAGGTGGAATGTTTGGGAGACTGAGTGCAGATCCTTAGGTCAATGGGGATGTGACCTCAGAAGCTAGGGTCACACTAGTCTTCTCACTTCCTGTTTGCACGTGTGTGCCCTTGTCACCATGTGATTCAGTCATGCACTAAGCCCACGTCAGCAACATCAGCTGTATGACCTTCATCCTCCGAGACCGAGCTGAATGCACCTTTCTTTAATGAGTGGTAACTCGTTTCAGGTGAAATAACACAGACAGTAACTACTTCAAAACAGAGCCTCAAGAAAAAAAAATAATAAAAGAACAGAAGGGTCAAGCTTAGAAAAAAATCAGAAGACCTGGGTTCTAGTTCCAGCACCTACATGGCAGCTCACAATTGTCTATAACTCTAGTTCCAAGAGATCTAACACCCTCATACAGGAAAACCAATGTACCTTGAATAAAAATAAATAGACCATTCTTTTTAAAGAAGGAAATAAACACAGCAGTGCCACCTTAGGACGCGGATGTAATCAACCACTTTAAAACTCCAGTAAGCATGGGGCAGGAGACTTAAAGTGATTAAAAGCAGGGCATTGATCGTAGTGACTGAAAGCTTGTGTGAAGGAACCACGGAGTCAAACATGGAAAAGGATTAGGAGTGAAGAATAAAGACTGTACACGGTTTCATGCCCAATGGACTCAGCCAAGTGATCACTTGTAGGGAACATGCAAAATCAGCCTATAATGTAAATATGCAAGTGATCATGTGTAGGGAACATGCAAAATCAGCCTATAATGTAAATATGCAAGTGATCACGTGTAGGGAACATGCAAAATCAGCCTATAATGTAAATATGCAAGTGATCACGTGTAGGGAACATGCAAAATCAGCCTATAATATAAATATGCAAGTGATCACGTGTAGGGAACATGCAAAATCAGCCTATAATGATATAAATATGCACTTAGTTCTCTGGAAATGCCATCTCCTATAATGGGGAAATTCGTTTTTTCTCTTTTGACGTGTATATTTTTAGGAGTTATGTAATATTGATTAAAAGTTATTTTGAGAAAAAAAATCTGAGTGATAGATTCATAAATGGCCCTTGAGTGGGCCATTCTCACCCTTTAAATCTGACCTTAGCTATATTTAACTTGGCTCTTTGTAACCCTTAGAGATTCTAGTTATAGAAAAATAGTTTAGAAATTGAGAATTCTTTATGAATTACATAACAAAAATGTCCCTGAGATTATGTATTTAGCAAATAGGATTCTAGATTACACAGATATTCAAAACCTTGCTGATCTATTATAGAAAATTCATAATTTCCTCAAGAAGTATGTTCAAACATAAAAATTTATAATAAGTGAAGAAACATTTCAAAGTATAAGGGGTTGATTATCTGGCTACATTCTGCTTGCCATATAAAATTAAAATTAAAATTAAAAGATTCTTTAAAATAATAAAAAATAGCAAAAGCAAAATAAAGTATTTTAATAGGTCACAAAGGTGCACCAGGCATTGCTCTGTTTCACTACTATGTTTTTGAAATCTGTAAAATAAGAATACATATGTAAATTGACAGATTGTATTGTTAATATGTGCAGCTCATTATTTTGAAATGTTATGCTGGCTATCTAACTGAACTATGTATTACCTCATACTTATAATTTTGTGGTCATAATATTTAAAATGCAGTCTTAGTAATTTTTAAGTACCTAGGTCAGTTTTCCTAATTGTAGTCACCAAGATGTCTGCCAGATCTCTGTTCCTAACTTCTGTCTAAATGCAGACTTAGGTTCTTTCACCTTCAGCTCCCTGACTAATTCCTGTCCTCACTCTCTTTTCTAACTCCTGGTAACTGATGTGGGATTCCCCTCTGTATGCTGTGAATACCATTGGTGAATAAAGAAACTGGCTTGGCCTGTTGATAGGGCAGAACTTAGGTAGGTGGGGAAAACTAAACTGAATGCTGGGAGAAAGGAGGCAGAGTCAGGGAGAAGCCATGGAGCCCTGCCAGAGACAGATGACAGAACTTTAGCTGGTAAGCCCCTGCCACATGGTGATACACAGATTAATGGAGATGGGTTAAATTAATATGTAAGANGGAGAAAGGAGGCAGAGTCAGGGAGAAGCCATGGAGCCCTGCCAGAGACAGATGACAGAACTTTAGCTGGTAAGCCCCTGCCACATGGTGATACACAGATTAATGGAGATGGGTTAAATTAATATGTAAGACTTAGCCAATAATAAGCTTGAGCTAATGGGCCAACCAGTGATTTAAGTAATATGGTTTCTGTGTGATTATTTCGGGGCTGAGCAGCTGGGAACCAACAAGTGGCCTCCTTACAACAGGTAACCCCCATTCTGTGCTCTGATTCTGGGAGTCTGACTTTTAAAAGCACACATGTAAGTGATATCATATAGCATTTGTCTTTCTGTTTGAGCATGTGCTGTAGAATGTCCTCTAGATTCATCCATGTTGTCACATGTAACAGAATTTCCTTCCTATATTCTGTTTGACCTATATGTGTGTATGTATAAGGGTGTTTGCAAATGTATGGATTGGCATTGTGTGCAAGTGTGTACACATGTGTATGCATATGGATGAGGAGACCTTATGTCTCTGTGTAAGTGTGCACACATGTGTATGCGTATGGATGTGGAGACCTTATGTCTGTACAAGTGTGCACATATGTGTGTGTGTGCTTGTGGAGCCCTGAGTTTGCCTTTGGGTTCTTTCTCTATTGCTCTCTGCTGTATTAACTTAGGCGAGGTCTCTCCGTTAACCCAGAACTCACCAACATGGCTGTTCTGGCTACTGGGTTTGCACCTGGGATGTCCTGCCTCTACGTTCCTAGCAGTGGAATTACAAGGGACCACCATGCCCATATGACATCTGAGTGACTTCTTAGGACAAGGATTCAGGTCCTCTGCTTTACATGTTTACTTTACCATCTGAGGCACTTCCCCTCAGGCCAATCTCAGGAAGGCTGAAATGCAGTCCATTCCTTGGGTTGGGTATGGGTGCGCATGTATCGTAATTAAATCTGATGAACACTTGAGTTTATAGCTTGATGCTTGTGTGTGAGTCTACAGTGAGCATGAAAGTGTAATAATCTCTTGAGTACACTGGCCACTATCATCCTCATTATTTTCATGTTGTATGGGAATTTGAGATGGGAAAGTCATGTGGTTGGTTGGTCAGAAGAACATGTAGGAAGTGAGGAACAGGGAATTAAATGCAGGCATCTTAACTCTAGAATCTCTCTTAAAAAAACAAGTACAGGGCTGGAGAGATGACTCAGAGGCTAAGGGCACTGGCTGTTCTTCCAAAGGTCCTGAGTTCATTCCCATATGTATGAGTACTCACATACATAAAATATTAATAAATATTAATAAAATTAAAAAAACCAAATACAAAATCTTTTGTTAAAGTGATGTGGCAATGACAGCCACTAAATGAAAACATCTACATCATAACTATCTACCGGTGTGTATTTCTCAACTTTGTCTTCACTCCTGACAAAAATGTACTTTAATTTGTATTTTTGAAAACTGTGCATGACTTCAAGATGAGGTAAAGCCTTGTACTAAAACCATTTCAAGATTTTGTTTAATAAATCCTGTTCTGTCCACATGAACTATGATACACTTGAAGGTTAGCTGGCAACATTCAAGTCCTAGTTTGATAGTCGCACATGTATGTGGTAAGAATCAGTGTTTTGCAAGCACATAGATGCCATTGTCTTTCTAAACCTCTGAACTCTGTGTCAGTTACTTCTCTCGCCGCTGACAAAATACTCCAGAGAAGCAATGTCAGGGGGCAGAGGCTTGTTGTAGCTCATGGTTTCAGTGGGTTTGATCTGTCATGGTGAATTGGTATAGCAGCTAGAGTGACTCCGTTTTAGAGGTTGGGCTTCTTCTTTGGTGACAGCTAAAACCTCCAGACTTCCCTCTGGTGGCCCGTGTTGGTCACTTAGGCCTCATGTTTATAACTAAGCTTCTATAGCCTTGCTAAGTAGCGCCACTATCTGGGGATCCAGTGCTCATCAGGAGCCTGTGGAAGATATAAAATATCCGCCACAAGGACCCCAAACCTACACTGGCAACGTTTATTTTGTTCATTCTCGGCATGGAACAAACACATCAACCAGAAACACCTCTTGGATGATGTGCAAAATGATTTTTGGGGGTGTGGAGAGGAGAAGATTCTGAGGCCCAAAGAGGATGGATGATCAGTAAGCTAGAATGCAGGAAATCTTTAGGAGAAGAAGCAATTTAGAACGCTGGGGCTTCTCTCTCTACTCGTCTTAACTCTTTTCAGTTTATCTGCACAAATATTTTTCTCTCAACAAACTGTGTTGGTTTCACTGTTATGGCCCCGAGGGCTAAGGATGGTCTCCAAACCACATAGTAAAGCTGTGAATCTCTAGGAAAATGGTTCTTTGTCTATTTGATCGAGCTGCAGGGCAGCTTTAAAGAAGCCACATACTTACAATGTGAGTCTATGCGTTCAGAGCGAGGGACGGCTCCTAGAATAAGTTTCTGGATTAGTCTTATAAGTGTAGGATGGGGCCAGAAAATACGAATTAGGTTTTTTTGGTATAAAAATGAACGTAAATCTGAGCACGGGGGCCAACAGTTTATAAAAGCAAGTTCCAGGGGAACTGGGACTACATAGAGAAACCCTATCAAAGGTAAATAAACACAGATACTTAAGTTACATGCTGATTAAAAACTATACTGCAAATATATTTTATTTGCTTAGTATGGTATAAACTAATGGAATAAGAGCAAACATTTTAAGTAAACTGATGAAATTGGAAAACATAGAGCATCATAGCATCTCCAGAAAGTCCCCTGGGCTTCCTTGAGGTCAGCCTCCTGTTGAAGTTCCAGGACTTTGTTAGGGACTCAGTGGAAAAGAAATACTTCTTGAGGAAAAATAATGGATGATAGAATGAGCTCCCCTCCTACCCAGTATTATCTGGATGTTTTCTGGAAGAGTGTTGGAAGTTAAATGTTCTAGAGTAAAACCAATGACTCAAGAGGACAAGAGAGAACTAGAAACTTGGAGGTGCAGGGGTTGATCCTGATTATCAACTCAATTGGTTGAGTGATGCCTGGGAGAGGGTGTGTCTGGGACGATGTTACAGGAGAAAATTAGCTAAGGGGGAAAGGGCAATCCTGAACAAGGTTGCCACAGTCCAATATACCTAAGCTCCTGGTGGAATAAGGGGGCAGAGGACAAAATCTGTTAACACAGCCATTCTCCTTTGGCAGCTTCCTGGCTGCCGTGATGTGAACAGTTCTGTTCTGCCATGCACCCCACTCTAGTCTTGGTAAACGGGAATCTCAGAAATTGCCGGAGGAAATTGCCTTCCTTTAAATCTCTTCCTCAGTTATTGGTAACAGCCGTGGAAGTGCCCACACAGTGTGTGGCTTTTGATTGTTTCCTTGCCCTATGGCAGAAGCTACATTTAGCTCTCTTCAGGTTTCAGCATATACACCTGAACTTCCTTTAACTCTAGCCTGGTGAATTCTGAGTCATTTGCTCAATTGTGTCTAAGGAATTTGATGGAAGTGGATGGGCTCAAAAAGAAGTATGGTCTACCTCCTGTTCATCTAGGGTCAGGGGGACAGAACAATGGCTCTTGAGGATGCTTTGCTCAGAGTGTCCAGGCATTAGCAGGGTGAGCAGTAGATCGTGGCACAGCTGTGCCTATAAGAGCCCATGTGACTTAGAGGACTAGTTTCAGGGTGGACGGCTCAGGAGGACCTTCCATGACCTCATCCTCCGCAGTTCTTCTCTTCTCAGTCGAGCACAGAGTAGAAGCCAGGAGGCTTCATGACACACACTCATTCGCACATGCACACACATGCACATACACATGCAGCACACACAAAACACACATGCATACGCCTAACACGCATACACGCACACACAGAACATGCCGATACATACAACACAAATGCATACACCCGCATCATACATACAGCACACTCATATGAACACACAGACTTATACACACACAGAAATACACGCACACACACACTCTTACACACAGTAAGCGAGAACTCTATGCTTGACTTTTTTATTGGCTTATAGAATACCATTTCATATTATATTTAATATTTGAAGTTACTACTTTAAATATAACTTTGTGTTTTTTCTCATTTTAATTATTTGGATAGGAATGTGCTATACATTTTTCTCCACTCCCCTTTCCTCCTACCCTCTCCCTTTCTACTCTGTAACTTTGCATATTTTAAAGTACCTTTTTTTTGTCTTAAATTTTGTTATTTACTTATTTGTGTGTATATGTGTGAGCACCTGTGTGCCACAGTACATGGTTGGAGGTCAGAGGACAAATTTGGGAAACGGTTCTCTCCTACCATATGGGTCTCAAGGATCTAACTCAGGTTGTCAGACTTGGAGCAAATGCCTTTGTCCACTGAGCCGTCTGTGGGGCATTGGTGTCCTTTAAGTCAGTTTTCCCTTGCGTCACAAGCTGGCCTTGCTTGTGCTTTTCCTGCTTTTTGCTCTCATGCTTTTCCTGCCTCTGCCTCCTCAGTGCTAAAACTGAGGTGTGGCCAGCATTCCCGGTATATATTCTGGAGGTTTTTCTTTTTTTCTCCTCGTCCTCGTCCTCGTCCTCGTCCTCGTCCTCGTCCTCCTCCTCCTCCCCCTTCTCCTCCTAGTCCTCCTCGTCCTCCTCCTCCTCC
>LOJH01030373.1:1071-17128 GCA_001685095.1 Ellobius talpinus | reverse complement strand
AGCTCTTGTAGCTTATATTAACCCATTGTTCTTATCTATGTTAGCCACGTGGCTGGTACCTTTTTCAGCGGGGAAGCTCACATCTTGCTTCTTCAGTGATCTGGGCAGACTGGGGAGGAATGGGCTTCCTCCTTCCCAGAATACTGTTCTCATTGCCTCACCTCTACTTCCTGTCTGGTTGGCCCACCTATACTTCCTGTTTGGCCAATCAGTGTTTATTCAAAACATGATTGACAGAATACAGACAATTCTCCTGCACCACATGACCATGGTAACTCTTAGAAAGGAAAGCATTTAATTGGGAATTGCTTACAGTTCATAGGTTTAGTTTACTGTCATCATGAAGGCAAACATGTCGGTACATAGGCAGACATGGTGCTAGAGAAGGAGCTAATAGTTCTACATCCTGAGTCACAGGCAGCAGGCAGAGAGACTAAGCCACTGGGTCTGTCTTGAGCTTATGAAACCTCAGAGTTCAACCCCAGTGACATACTTCCTCCAATAAGGCCACACCTACTCCATCAAGGCCACACCTCCTAATGGTTCCACTCCCTTATGAGCCTTTGGGGGCCATTTCATTCAAACCACCATAATATCTAAATTAATACATAATGAATACTTGCTAAATGTGAATCAACTGTGGGGTAAACATTACTTATACTGTAGTAATATGAAGTAATTTTACAAAACACAATGTTTTGTCTTGGTAAGTGAAAGCTGTACATAAATTTCAATGTATATTAGCTACCATTCTCATTACTATAATAAAATACTTTTAAAAAAGCAATTTCAAAAGAAAGTGATTAGGGGCACAGCACATCATGGTGTGGAAGGTGTGGTGGCAGGAGTGTGAGGCAGCAGGTCACATGACATCCACAATCAGGAAGCAGAGAGTGAGGAATGCCAGGGTTCCGCTCACTTTCTCCTTTTTAATAATTCTAGTCACCAGGCCATTAGATGATACTCCCACAATTCAGACAAGTCTTCCTATATTAACCCATTCTCTAAACTTTCTCACCATTGTAGTTGGTTTGGGTGTCAACTTGCCATTAATTAGAATCATCTGAGTAGGGAGCCTCAGATGAAGAACCATCCAGATTGCCTTAATGGATGAGAGCAACCCTGCCCCAGCCATGGACAGCATCCTCTGTTGCTGTTACTGCTTTTTCCTTTACTGGGTTAGATTCAGAATTTCCAGGCTTCCATTGTACCAAGAACCTATGGCTCTTTTGCAACCTTTCAGGTTTTGGATGCCAGATTGAGACTACTAAAGCCCTCAGCTTGTGGACCAAGCAACTACCAGGTTCAAGGTTCTCAGGTGGGATTTACCTGTTGGTGAATATATATATATATATGCTATTTATTTATTACATTATATCGCTTGGGCTCTGCTTCTCTAGAGAACTCTGACTTATATACTCAGCCATGCCTAGACTCGACTCTTCACTTTGTCATTTTGTCAATCGATAACACTAACCACCATACAGGATATGCATGGATTCATCTCCAACATCCTCCACCTCTCTCCTCTGTCAGCCATGAACTTTTCTTTCCACAGAGAATTGCCAACAAGTGAGTGGCCTTATCAGCCAAGGGTGTGGTTCAGGAATCTTGGGCTATCTCTATTGTTCAGACTGATGAACTATGTAAATCACTAAGATCTCAGCTAACATCATTCCTAAGGGCAATGGAGACACACATCTTGCCCTAACTCCATGGGGGGCCATTCTGAAGTTCAGCTGGAATTAAAGTGATTTTATAGTTTAAAGGAGTTACACTGATCTGAGGTGTTGATCTTAGATAAAATAAATGAGCAAAGACAAAAGACTTGGCCATTTATTTCTGACCTCTGCTTTCCAGCTTATGTAATGATTATTAAGGATACGCCCATCTGCAATTTCTTTACTTTAATTATAATAGACTATAGGCTAATATTACCCATTCTGTCTGTGACTGAGGAAATTAACCCTTCATTTCCTGCTAAAACATCAGTGACTTTCTTTGAAGGAGATCTAAGCAAGACAACACTGAAGTCCCTCAGGACCCACCAGTAGTTATCTCTACACCTGTAACCAGACCAAAGGCTAAGTAGGCTCCCTGTGGGGAAGGGCAGAGCATGTGCATAGTGTAGGGAACAAGTAGGGGCATGATTCTCCCAGGAACTGGAAGCTCAGTGTATGTGGAATGAAGACAAAGGCTAATGTATACAATGGCGCTAGAGGCAAAGCCGGGGACCAGATAGAGCAGGCTCTCCTGTTATGCTATCAATGTAGGCTTAATCCTGAACTCAGCTGTACATCGCTGAGGTAAGTGAGATGCCATTAACTAAGGAATGGAGTGATCAGATTTGCATGTGGTGTGTGTATGCGTGCACATGCATGTGCTTGTGTGCCACAGCTTAAGTAGATGTCATCGGACAACCTTGGGTGTTGGTTCTTGCCTTCCTTCTTATTTGAGGGAGGCTCATTTTTATTCCTGTTAACCACAGCTCTGAAGCCTCTGGGAACTTTCCTGCCTCTACCTCTCATCTCTGGGAACACTGGAATTACAGTTTTATATGTCTATGCCTGGCTTTACAAGGGCTTTGGAGATTTAAGCTCAAGTCCTCATGCTTGCACAGCAATCAACTTACACACAGAGCTGTGTCCTCTTCCCTGAATATCTATACACTCACGAAGAATGTGCATCATGGAAGACCAATTTGGAGATGGTTACAGCAGTCTAAACCAGTGTCAGTGTGAATTCTAGAAATGACTGTCCCTTTCTACTGGGACGGGCTTTTAATAAACTAATAAAGAATGCCTAAATTTGAGTAACACACAGCAACAAAAAATGTGCATCTATCATGCGTCATTGCCCAGGTAGCTGTCCTCCAGCCAAAGGATTTCCATAGCTTGGAGTTCATGTTCACTCTGTATCCACATGTGCATAAAAACTCTATGTAATACAGAGAAAGAGACTGAAGAGTTATGTGGCCTTTCACCATTTACCTTTGTTAATGGGACTAAGAATTGCCAAAGAGACTAGCAGATCTGTGAGGAATTACTTATATTAGGTTAACTGAGGTGGAAAGCGCCACTCTGGCTGTGGGCAGCACCATACTATGGGATGCTGCCCTGGACTGAACACAAAGGGGAAAGTGAACTGAGCACCAGCATCCATCTCTATCTGCTTCCTGACTGCAGATGTCAGCAGTGTGACCAGCTGCCTCATCTTCCTGCAGCTACGTCATGCCTCCCTTGATGTACCAAATACCCTGAAACTCAGAGCCAAAGCAGACCCTTCTTTATGCTGCTTTTGTCAAGTATTTATTCTCAACAAGGCAAGTGACTAATAGAGTGGCTTTAAACCATTCTCAAGGAAGTCACCCTACTACTTTTGTTCACATTTCACTGAAAAAAAGAAAGCAACACCCCTGTGTCAGGCCTTCCTCCAGGGGTCAGAACTGTAGCCAGGCTCTAACGAAAAAGCCTGCAGGTGAGCTATGTAGTGGTTCTCATCTGTGCATGATCCCAAGAGTTGTTTTGTAATGACTGGAAAGTGTTCTGATTGTTACAACAGTGATTGCAACTGGTATCTAGTGAGTAGGGCCAAATACACTGCTCAGCATCTAACAATCGGTTGGGGATGATATGAAATTCTGCTGACCCCCATGGGCAACCAAATTTGCTGCATGGTTGACTGTTTCTGGTGATTCGGAATCAAGGAAGACTTAGCTGTGCACAGTGTCTGGTCAGCTTTCCAGGTGCTAAGCTGAAAAGCACTGCCAAGCATGGTGCCTTGAAACCATCCTCGGTGCGACACAACTGTACTGGTTCATGGCTGCTAGCAATGTATTCCTGACAAATCAGGAGTTGCACTTATCTACACCTTTGCTTTTCAATTACGTATACCTATGACCAATGACGGTCCAAAACTATCGGCTAAAAATTGGGACCAGGATCTAACTATTTGCACACATTGCGAGAAGTCCAGCACTCCTTGAGCAGCAGTAGCTCACCTCCAGTGTTTGAAAGTGAGCTGACAAAAAAGTGTGCCTTTTGAGATACCTTCATCAAGACTGTGCCTACTGTTGTTCTTTTCCTGTATCTGGTTGGCATCATTTTCTTCACCAACAAAGATTAGAGTTGATTCAGACACCTGCCCATGTCTGTGCTTCAGGATAAGCTGTTTCCAGTTCATTTGATTTAGTCACAGGCATACAAGACACTGAAGGTAAATGCCAAGCCAGCAAGGGCCACTGGAAAGCTTCCTAGAAAGTGTTTCTGCTTTCTTTAACCAAGATTTCAGAAGGAATGCCTTCTTATGCCCTACTGAGCATTGCTGAATTTGTATGTAAAACTGTGACTCTTTGTAACCATATTGCAACTCTAATAGAAACAGTCTGAGAGCAAGCAAATCCTTTAATGACAGAACAGAGAAACGTCAGGAGAGATATTAGTTCTGATTTAACCAATCCTGGGTACTTCATATAGGATTTTCATTATCTGGTATTAAAAATTAATTTTAAGGGCTGTGAAGATGGCTCAGTGGGTCTTGCACTTGCTATGCAAGCATGGGGACCTGAGTTCAGATCCTACCACCCAATTTATCTTCACTTCCCCAGGATTCTTCCAGAGAGCAAGTATCTGCATTTCTCTGGAGAAAAATTCCACCTTCCATGGTGTTCTATGATTTTAATGTGCATTTCTTTCAGGAAGGCTAACCCTTGCAGAAGTATAGGAATTCATCAGGAAATGAATCTCTAAGATTATAATAAGGATTCAGAGTAAAGTTGGTGGACAGACAGGCATGATGTTTCTCATGAGCTGTATGTGTGTGCATCTTCTTAAGGGTTTCGCACACTGCACTTCAGTAGCTTATTTCTTAGCCATCCCCTAACTGGATGATAAGCTTTATGAGAGCCTAGACCAGAGATTGGGTCTCTGTATTGCCCATATCTAGCAGAGTAACCAGAAACTGACAAACATCTTATAAATTATGCAAATTGAAACAGTTCACATTTTATTATATGCTTTCATTATTGCCTTTTGACCCATAAAACATAAAAGGTTAAAATGCAATAATTTACCCATCATTTGTTGTCTTTCAACATCGTTTTTATCTTTTTGTTGTTATTGTTGTTATTGTGCTAATTCAAATAACCTGGGGACCTTTTACTCCTCAAGTCTCTTCTGCATTCTTCTGTAATCTCCAGGACCAAGGGCAAGTGTTCCAGGTGCTTAAAATTGAGTGAATTATTTTTTTTTGATTAGGGGAAAATGTGTTTCTAAAAATCCAATTAACCTGTTCTTTTAAATGACTCCTGCATCAGAAGAGATACATTTCATTTCAACTTTTTTAAAATTAAACTTTTAGTTCAACTCTATCGTGTCTAAATAACTCCTGAGACAATCTACTCTTATCCATGCTTTGGCCATTTCTGAAGTATTCATGACTTATAATCCTGATTAATACTTCAATATGTGTGTGCATTATATATATATTATATATACATATGTGGTGTGCATATGTTTATATGTTTGTGTGTGTGTGCCTTTGAGTGTGCAATTCATGCACTTATGCATCAAGTGTTTTTGGAGACCAGAGTTCAACATATGCATCTTATCCCCCACCCCCTCTCTTAATTTTTGAGACAGGTTCTGGAGTTTCCAGATTTGGCAAAGTAGGAAGACCTGAAAGATCTAGGAATATGCCTGTCTCTGTTCCCCTGCATTCTCAGTGCTGAGGTTATAAGCATGCATTGCAATGTCTTGGTTTTCATAGATGCTGGGGATCAAAAGTCAGGCCTTCATGTTTGCAGTCTGAACAATCTGCCCATTGAAGGCCATCACTTCCTCATAGCACAAATAGCTGATGAACACAGCTCATTAGGATAATTAACTTGTTTCCAAAAGCCAGACTACTTCTAGAGTGCTTGTTGTGTTGCCTCTGGCACTGTATGCAGCCACTGGGGATCAAGAAATAGTTCAAACATCATCCATAATGTACTAGAACTCTCTAACAAACCTCAGACAAAATGAGAATCACTTCCCATTTCCCCCACACAGCACCTGTGTCTTCTCCCCAACTTTAGAGAGAGTGCGATGAAGGATACAGAAGACAAAGGATGATCGAGAAGCAGCCTTGGGAAAATATTGTTTATGTTTACTTAGAAGTACATATATAACTTGTACATCTAAACACACACACACACACACACACACACACACACAATTTAAATGATGTTATGCCAGGGCTTGAAAGATAAACTAGCAGTTCAGAGCATTGCTGCTCTTCCAGAGGGCCCAGTTTCAGTTCCCAGCACTCACATGGCAGTTCACAACTGTCTGTAACTCTTGTTCCAAGGGATCTGCCACCTTCATACAGATATACCTGCCAGCAAAACACCAATTTATATAAAATAAAAACAAATACATTATTTGAAAAGATGAATTTGTGTCACCTAGGGTGATAATGCTCCAACAAATGCCATAGACTTACAGAACCCAGCACTAGGGATAAGATACCTTCCAGGTGTTGGTAAGGAAGTCCAAGAAACTCCTAAAATAATGCAGGCTATTCTTGTTGCCCTTGTTTGCTTTCCAGAACCTAAAGATGAAACCTACTTGCTGAAGAACCACGTACTTAAGGCAGAGAACTTGTAGGAAGTGAGCAGGAACTGACTTAGAAGCATCCTCCCTGAGGACTAGTTCTCACAGTATCAGAAGATACTACAGAAGGTGCCAAGGTAGAAAAACCAAGCAATATTCTTACTCAGCTATAAATTCTATGAATCAAAAAAATGGGCAGAACAGCAAGGTATCTTCAAAGGCTCAATAGTAGCACTTATTTCCTGGGGACAAAACTAACAACCATCTAATTGTTCTTAAGATCCACCCCAGGAATCCCTGCCTCATACTATAAACTAGCCAATGACCTGTGGTCAGTGAGTCATGGACACTATAGGGGAGCCCATTACTGCCACATTCCTAAACCAGTATAATTTCCAACTGTATTCTAAAATAAATCTTTATTTTCACAGGTAAGTGTAGCTCTAAACCCTCAGCAAAGTTTATTACTGCAGTAGATGGGGAACATTGCAGAAATCTCCAACAGATCAACATGAAGAGAGCAATGGACACAGGAGTGCTGAGCCACAGCTGATCCCTCTGCAACACCAGCTCTGTTCCTAAGGCTAAGGGAACACCAAGGAACAGGGGTGGAAAATTCTAACAACCAAAGGACCAGGACACCAGTGGTGAGATAGTCTGTGCTATGTGTAACAGGGAGCTGCAACCATGAAACCTTAACAATATGATCACCTAAATGAGACTTATACAATGGCAGTACCTGCTGATGTCCCAACATGGGAACCTTCACAAGGCCCTACTGTTTTTTTATCTTCAGCACAGTGACTGTGCCTATATCTACTGCTATTTCAGCCAGCAACTGTGATGCCACAGTTCAACTATCAGCCTCCTTCTCTAGTAGTGGCCCAGCAGTTCAGGCCACACCCAGCAGCTCTGCTGCTGCTGCTGCTGCTAAAGGTAGCTTTACCTAACTCTCCTTCAATCTAATTATAAATAAGATTTGAGATTCAAAGGCTCGGGTGAAAACCTACTAGCTCAGAAAGGGTGAGTTGCAACTAACAAACCTTTTGTCTTTGCTGGTGTCTCCCCCAAAATGAAAGCCCTTCAGCTCTGCTAAGGAAAAAACAAAGCCGTGCCTCCCCAAATCTCTCTCTCTACTACTTCTGGTGCAGCTCTCTATCTCTTCCAGTGCCCTCTGATGCTCTGATTACTTTCTGTCAAGTTACTAACTCAGCCTCCTGACCCAAGACTGATTTTATTTAATTAACACAAATGCAAAATCAGGGTTCACAGTGTAATCTAATATCCCCCAACACTGTACCCCTAGGTAAATATCTGTAGGCAATTCATAGTCACCAAGAAAGGAAAATCTGTTTTCTCCAACAAAGAGCTGCCTGATACATTTTCTAATCCCAAGTGGTCAGCCCTAAAGTCATATACACACAAAGCACACTAAAAGTACTCAGAAAGCTGTATTTGTCTGTATGTGTGTGTATGTATGAGAGAGAGAGCAATAATTGAAAAAATGTCACAAATTTGAGAGGAAGGAGGTAAAAGAGGTGTTGAAAGAAGAAAGCTATTGTTATTGATTCGGTGGTTTTGTTTTTCAAACAGGATATCATGCCTCCAAGGATAGTCCTCGACTCACAGTGTAGCCAAGGATGACCATGAATTTCTGATCTTCCTGCCTGAACCTAAGTGTCGGGATTCTAGGTATGGACCACCATTCCTGATTTATGTGGTCTGGGATGGAATCCATGTCTTTGTGCATGTGAAGCAAGCACTGAACTGAGGTATATTTCCAGTCTTATTAACTTATTTTGACAGAAGGCATTATGTGAGTTCATATATAGGACACATTTTATTCCTTGCCTGTAATTGAATGATGGGTAGTGAGTTTAACCTTCCATAATCACCACTTGAATAGGATCTTTTCATAGTAGAAACCGAGTGACTGATTTACTAAATGTGTTCACTCTCCACTTGGACTGGCAGGTATGTGTTGGATAGTTAAAACAGAACAAAGTTTGGAATTTTTGTTTTGATTTTGAATCTCTCTACTTGGCCATCTCATACTTTGAGTGAGAACCTTGTGTAGACATGTTAACCATTTCAAGAATTGCACTTGCCACTTTTTCATTGCTATGATAAAATACCATAACCAAAGCAGCTCAGAAGATATAGTTGATTGGGGCTCACAGTTCCAGAGGGATAGGGGTTCATCATGGTGGGAAGGCATGGCAGTAAGAAGCAGGCATGGTGGCAATGTGACAAAACTGAAAGCTCACATCTTCAAATGCAGGCATGAAACATAGAAATCAAACTGGAAGTAGGTGAGGCTTTTAAATATCACATACACTCTCAGTGATGTACTTCCCCCAGCAAGGTTGTACTACCGAAGCCTCCCACCTAAAGCACCACTGGGGACCAAGTATTTAATTGCAAGAAACTATGGGGGATATGCCTCATTCAATCCACTAAAGAAGTGTCCCTAGAAAACTAGCAATCCACCTCTTTTAAGGCCAAAGACACTAAAATAAGGATAATTAAGATTTTTCAAAATTTACAAAGAGATCATAGTCAATAAATTATCAATTGCTAACTTTTACAACATTTTGTTCCAGACGCCATAAGTGGCATAGAGAAGTCTCTAGTCATTTCCCTCAACCTGAAGGAAGGCTTAGAGGTTGACCTAATTACCTCTTTATGAATCCTTCAATCCCTGAGTTATTTTATCCTGGGATAATGTTGGATTCTATAAGCAGTAGGCCTGACAAGTCAACATCCTAGGACAGAAGAGAAATTAATCCTAGAAAGTGGCAATTTTTCCCACAAGTTCTTTTTAATTGTTTACTATTTATTTTTCTCTATGTGTGAATGTATGCACACAATGTGCTGGTGCCTGTGCCTATTCATGCATGCAGAGACCACAGAGGGTGACAGGTGTCTTTCTCTCCAAATATTCCCTTTGAGGCAGAATATGTCCATGAACCTGGAACTAGAGTTTCTTCAGCTGGACTGGAAACCACTAAGCTCTAGCAATCCTCTTTTCTCTGTTTTTCCTAGAAACAAGGGTTTCTATGGCATATGCTAAACACCTGGTTTTTTATATGAGCCCTAGAATCCAAATCTCAGTACTCGAGACTATGCAATACATTCATTTAGTTGCTGAGCAATCTCTCTAGATCCTCAAGAAGGTTTAGCAAAATGTATTATATAATTTGAAAAAATCATTATAAAGTAAAACTAGACCACATTTGCAGCAGGGTCTGCTATGTAAGCCCAGGCTCTGGCTTTCATTTCTTCTTGGTATAACCTGGAACTATTGGAAGGGTCAGGAGCCATGCAGCCTAGTCCTGGATCAGTGTATGAATTCCTGTCCAATGGGTCTCCACGATGCAAAGCCCGTGGAGACAGTATCTCACTTGGCAAGAACCAGTGGACCATTGGCAGTGCAGGACTTTGTTGAATTCATGAAGGTTATAGGATCTTTTCTTTCTCATTATATTGTTGATTTCTTTGGTGGGTTTTAGTTTCACTTGTCAATTATACATGCGTCAGCTGTCATTTTATCTGGAAATTCTGCTCCTTTATGAATATTTTTCCTTTAGAATCAGCAATGGGGTTAATGCTTCCCAAATTTCTTATCTGGAATTACTAACTACAACTCCTAATCCTGGGAACTTTTCTGACTCAAGAGAGGCATTAAAATTAATGAATCTTGCTTTTATAATTGTCCTAAAGAAAAGATGGATAGAACCACCTAGTGGAGAAAGAGACTCCTAGAATGGTATTAGCAGGAATTAATAAGTCCATATAAGAAAACAACACTTGGAATATTAACCATGTTCTGGAAAGAAGAGTAAGGAATGTATAGACAGAATGGGGAAAAGCCTCAGGAATATACATAGTTCCAACTGTTGAGATTAAGTTCCCTGGGCACAAAGCATATAGAATCAATGGTAGTTCTGGTATTATTCAGTGATAAAAAATGCAATGCAAAATATGGAATGTTAGATCCATCTTTACCATACACAGGAGCTCATATTGGTGGAAGAAGTATGGTATGGTGGGATGGGAAAAGACTGCCTTATCAAAACTGCTTTTAATAGAAAGATTGAGACATGAGACCCTCTTGAAGAAAGGGGAACTGTATAAAAGCATGTCTTGCAGACATGAAAGAACTGTTTGGGTTTGAATACTCTTATCCTTAAAGCAATACACCGATGTCCATTATTTTTAACTTTGTAAGCACAAGTATCTGCCAGCTGACATAAGTGCTGCAAGAGCAGGATCTGCCTGGCGTGATATTTAAGTTTGCAAAACCGCTGAACTCTGTGTCAGGTGCGAAAGTGTATTTGGGGAAGTACAAAGGGGAACAATGGGGACTTTTATAGTGACTATGATGCATTTCTTAAAAGTCAATAATAGGAGCAAATAATGAAGATGATCTTGTAAGCCTGGTAGAAAAATACTCTGTTATAGTACAAGTACAGATAGTTTGAGCTATTCAGGTCCATTTGAGTGCAATCCACATGGTTGTCAGATTTTTTTTCTTGTGCCAACACACCTTCCCCATCTCAGGACCTGAACCTGAGCCAAAGATGGACCATGGCACAGGAGCACCTGGAAAATAAATCTAAGGATGATGGTTTCTTGATTCTTTCCCAGTTGAGGCATACTGAGCAAATTCCTTTCACACTTTACAACAGGATTAATTGTTTGATCTTTTGGAAGTAACTGACTGCTGTGGCCTATTGGAACCCAGAGTCCATACTCTACACTACAACTCCAAGAACACCTAATATTAAACTTAATTTCAGTCTCTAATCTTTGTATACATTTTTTTCAAAAGGTCATACATTTGAAAAATTTCAAGACTCATAAAATCTGGATTCATCCTTATATTAATCATAGGCTTGGCACGTATTTGAAAGATCAACAGTATGTAGAATTATAAATTTCTTCGGCCTTTAGAAAGGCCTTTTGGAAACACTTGGATCATTATGGATATCTCTGACTATTTGTTTCCTCAACCACAAACATGATCCAACATTAAGATAAAGAGATGTCAGTCCCCTGTAGAACTAAGTTGACTTACTCTTGCTCAACCTACTTCTGCCAAGGCTCTTAGCTCCATTAAAAGAGATATTTGGAAAATGGACACTCCAGGAGATGAAGTCCAGGAATCACGTGGACTTAGTGTCTCTTCCTGTTGAGCCTATAAAATAACCTGCAAAAGTAGCTTAAAGGAGAAAAACTTTATTTCCACTCACAGTTCATGGATACAGTGCATCATGACAGAGAATAAAAGCACTAGGAGCTTTAGGGAGCTGATCCCTTCACGTCCACAGCAGACTAGGGTCCAACTGGATTTTTATGTTTTGTACTGTCTAGGATGCTTTGCCCAGAAGATATTCCCCAGCTACAATTAACATAGATCATGTCACATCAACTAATGTAACCAAGATAATCCCTCACAGACCTGTCTCTTACATTCTAGATTCTGTTAAATTGACAATTATCATTAACCATCAACACAACACATGCTACCATCATCAGTTCCTGGCTACTGTCTTTCTTTACCACCAAAAGCATGAGTAACTGTTGTCAGAACCAAATCTCTCTCTCTCTCTCTCTGTCTCTCTCTCTCACACACACATGCATGTGCTTACACACACATATATATATATACATATATAATATACATATATAATATAACATATATATATGTACCTTAGCAGTCTTTCTTAAAGCCTGTTATATAGGGGTTAGTGAGAGGAAACAGGTTCATTTAAAGCCACCTGAGAAGTCAGAAGAGACCCTTTGTCTAGGTCTTTATCCCTAGAGGTCTCAGGACACATGCTTTTATTTAAAAAAATGGAGTAGAAATAATACAGAAAAACAGCTTGTAGGATGTCAGGTTCTGGGTGAGGTCTTCTTCATCTAGAGGTATGCCTTTGTCCTTCTTCTCCAGTAGGGTTCTGTACACATGGTCCAGAGAATACTCTATGAAAGCCATAATTTTAGTTTCCAATGAGTGAGTTTATTAAGTATATCGAAAGTAAAAGAATAGATCGAAGCAACATATAATCCACCATCAAATCAGGAGTTTAAAGCATGCAACAGAGACAAATGGTGCAGGCTGACTGAGAGTTTGCAAAGGCATCATCAAATCTGGGTCTTGCAAACATCCAGCAGGAACTGACTGGGAAGTTGAGGCAGTCAGCTAGAGTGCCTAATTAAGGTTTCCCTCCATGGATGAGCTCCTGAATTTCTGCTTTCCAGCAGAGTTTTTTTTTAATATCATGAACTAAGCAATAGTAACATATGCTCTAAACAGTTTACAGTCTAGAACTTCTCAAGGACACCCAAACTACTTGCTGTTTTTTGCTGTTTTCCTTTTTTCCTGGCAGAGTTGGGGAGGCATCTTGTCTCATGGAAAGGAGTTCTGGAGAACATTCAAAATAAGCATTCGGGGTGTGGGGGACTGAGAGGGGAGGAGGGAGGGGGTACTGTAGTCAGGATCAGGATGTAGTATATGAGAGAAGAATAAGGTTATTTTTTTTTAAGGATTGGACCCTGCAAGCTATAAGTCCCACTCTGCCCCTAAACCCTCCTATCCTCTGTGACCTCAGTGGAACTCTGAAACACAGCCAGCTACTACACAGAGAGGACCAAGAGACAAGTGACAACCCACCAGGCAGGATATCCCACTCTCTAGACCCTCCATACAGGGTCAAAACCCCAGGCCCCTCCCCCACCTGCCTCAGGCAAGCTTCCTGCAGGTAGGATGCTCCAACACCCCACCCCACCTATGGGACCCTGAAAACTACAAGCCAGACTCTGCCCCCAAACCCTCCTATCCCTCTAGCAACCTCAGTGGAACTCTGAAACACAGCCTACTACTACACAGAGAGGACCAAAAGAGAGGACCAAAAGAGAGGACCAAAAGAGAGGACCAAAAGAGAGGACCAAAAGAGGAACTCTGAAGCAAAGGCTGTGACTGCTGCACAGAGTCAACCAAGAGAGCAAACCAAGAGAGCAGATCAAGACAGCGGGCCAAGAAACGGGGTCAAAAGAGACCCCAGTGGCTCTGAGATCTGATACAGAGACAACAACAGTACAGAGCAGACCAAGAATAGTTCCCAAAGACACAGACAGCCACTGTAAGGATTAGAACAAGAGGCAGAGACACTGCTGGCACCAATTGGAGCAAGTGATGGGTAGAAACCAATGCAAGAATTCATTCAATAACCTCAAAAACAACATGGTAACACCAGAACCCAGTGGTCATACAACAGAAAGACTTGATCATCTTAACCCATAGGAAGCAGAATAAAATGATTTTAAATATAATTTTATGAGAATGATGGAGACCTTTAAAGAGGAAATGAAAAATCCCCTTAAAGAAATGGAGGAAAAGACAAACAAAAAATTTGAAAAAATCAATAAATCTCTCAAAGAAGCCTAAGAAAATCAAGAAAAAGAAGCAATAAAACAGGTGAAGCAAACAGTTCAAGACTTGAAGACTGAAATAAAGACAATGAAGAAAACACAAACCAAAGGAATTCTGGAAATGGAAAATCTGGGTAAATGAACGGGAACTGCAGAGGCATGCATACCCAACAGAGTACAAGAGATGAAAGAGACAATCTCAGGTGTTGAAGATACTCTGGAGCAAATAGATTCATCAATCAAGGAAAACATTAAATTCAACAAATTCTTAACACAAAACATCCAGGAAATCTGGTACACCATGAAAATACCAAACATAAGAATAATAAGGTTAGAAGAAAGAGAAGAACTCTAGCTCAAAGGCACAGAAAATATATTCAACAAAATCACAGATGAAAACTTTCCCAACCTAAAAAAGTCCCCTCACCATATAATAATCAAAATGCAAAACATACAGAATAAAGAAATAATATTAAAAGCTTCAGGGGAAAAATGTCAAATAACATATAAAGGCAGACCTCTCAGAATTAAACCCAACTTCTCAGTGGAAACCATGAAAAGCAGAAGGTCCTGGACAGGTGTGGTGCAGACACTAAGAAACCACAGATGCAAGCCCAGACTCTTATACCCTACAAAGCTTTCATTCACCATCGATGGAGTAAACAAGATATTCCATGACAAAATCAGATTTAAGAAATATGTATCCACAAATCCAGCCATACAAAAAGTACTAGAAGGAAAACTCCAACCAAAAGAAGCTAACTGTACCCACAAAAACATAGGCAACAGATAAGCTTATACCAACAAACACCAAATAGGGAAACACACAAAACTACCACCGAAAAATATCAAAAATTATCAATCACTGGTCATTAATATCACTTAATATCAATGGACTCAATTCACCTATAAAAAGACACAGGGTAAGAGAAAGGATACAAAAGCAGGATCCATCCTTTGGCTGTGTACAAGAAACACACCACAACTTCAAAGACAGACATTACCTTTCAGTAAAGGGTTGGGAAAAGATTTTCCAATCAAATGGACCTAAGAAACAAGTGGGTGTAGCTATCCTAATATCTAACAAAATAAATTTCAAACTAAAATTAATCACAAGAAATGGAGAATAAACTTTATACTCATAACAGGAACAATCTGTCAAGATGAAATCTCAATTCTGAACATCTATGCCCCAAATACAGGAGTACCCAAATATGTAAAAGAAACATTACTAAAGCTTAAATTACACATCAAACCACACACACTAATAGCAGGAGACTTCAGCACCCCACTCTCCCCAAGGGACTGGTCAACCAGACCGAAATCTGACAGAGAAATAAGAGAACTAACAAATGTCATAAATCAAATAGGCTTACCAGACATCTACAGAACATTCTAGTCAAACACAAAAGGATATACCTTCTTCTCAGCACTTCATGGAACCTTCTCTATTAACCACATACTAGGTAACAAAGCAAACCTCAACAGATACAAAAAAGTGGAATAACTTCCTCTATCTTAGCAGCTCACCATGGCTTAAAGTTAGAATTTAAAAACAACACTAATTGCAAAAAACCTACAGACTCATGGAAATTGAACAGTGCTCTATTGAACCACCCCCGAGTCAAAGAAGAAATAAAGAAAGAAATTAAAGGCTTCCTAGAATTCATCGAAAATGAAGGTACAATGTACCCAAACCTAAGGGACACTATGAAAGTGAGGCTAAGAGGAAAATTTGTAGCACTAAGTACCTACATAAAGAAAGTGGAGAAATCTCACACAAGGGACTTAACAGCACACCTGAAAGCTCTAGAACAAAAAGAAGCATACTCACCCAGGAGGGGTAGATGACATGAAATAGTCAAATTGAGGGCTGAAATCAATGAAATAGAAAGTAAGAAAACAATACAAGGAATCAATGAAACAAAGGGCTGGTTCTTTGAGAAAAATCAATAAGTTGGACAACCCTTATCCAAACTAATCAAAAGGCAGAGAGAGAACATCCAAACTAACAAAATCAGAAATGA
>LOJH01030372.1:0-17129 GCA_001685095.1 Ellobius talpinus | reverse complement strand
GAAGTGAGAAAGGGAGGATGGAGAGAGCTTGGGGGGTTGGGATGGTTGGAATAGAGAAAGGATGGTTATGGGAACAGGGAAGTAGATATCTTAATTAAGACTTTTCTTCTAAAATGGGATAAAATGGTTGAATATAAAGAAGAATATTTGGGTCTATTTGTAGGAAGAATCTGAAGTGGGAATTTGAATATAGATAATACTGTTGTTGACACTGAACTTTTTCTATCTACATCTCCTTCCCTGCCAGAGATATATAAATAAACAGAAAGAACTCTCAGAGACAAAGGAGAGAAAAAATATCCAGAGACATGATGAAAAGAACTGAGCTTGGAAGTACAACTGATAATATATA
The DNA here is from genome assembly GCA_001685095.1 of Ellobius talpinus. Lineage (NCBI taxonomy): Eukaryota > Metazoa > Chordata > Mammalia > Rodentia > Cricetidae > Ellobius > Ellobius talpinus. Next base: position 16,777 of record LOJH01030372.1, on the reverse strand, counting down.
AACTAATCAGTAGGAACATAATGTGCTTTATTACATTTCTGAGTTCATATTTCAGTAGGGAACAAAAGACTAAATGAAAGGAAGAATAAAGCACACATATTATGGACCAGCAAGATGATCCAGCTCTCTTGCTGCTGAGCCTGAGGATTTAAGTTCACACTCTCGCACTAGACAGAAAGGAGAATTGACTTGGTAAGTCATCCTCTGAGATTTACATGTGTGTTACATGTGCATAAATGCACAAACACATAGACATGAACAAATTATAAATAAAAAAGTGTTTTAAAATAGAAATAATGATTTAAACAAGAATAATATTCTGAATAAGAGGAATTGAGGTGAGCAATTGCTTGTTCTGGAATAAAATATGATTGAAAATAGCCTCATAAACAATGACAAATTATGAAAACAATAAAATTATTTTTGCTCTTTATATTCATTTTTAAATTTAATATGTTTAGTTTATCAAGAATTTCTACAAAACTTGTATGTGTTTAGATTGTGTGCCTTGTCTCCAAAAGAATTAAACAGAGAAAGAAGACAAAAAATTGTGAATAGTGATTGACTGGCTAAGGTAGGAAATGTAATGAGCATGCAATGCACATAAAAGACAAGAGTCTAATTGTCTTTCTTCATTACCTCTACTTTTGTTTTTATAAATGTGTATTTTCTACTTCCTGTGTAGATTAGATCCTTGTATCTCTTTTAGTGTCCTCATTGCTGTCTAGGTTCTCTGGGATTGTGATTTGTGGGCTGGTTTTCTTTGCTTTATGTTTAAAACAACAAGATCTCCTGAGTAAATTGGGAGCATGGGGACCTTGGAAGAGGATTGAAGGGGAGGGGAGACAGAGGGAGGGAAGCAGAGAAAAATGTAAAGCTCAATAAAAATCAATAAAAAATAAAATTCCCCCACAAAAAATGTATTTTTTCTTTAAAACTTCCATACATGTGCACAGTGTATGTTGATGATAATCATCCCAGTCCAAACTTCTGTTAGAACCCCTATCACATTTCTACCTAATTAATGTCTTCCTTTTAAACTAATCAAGTAATTCATTTTAACCCACTGTCTCTAATTATTGCTGCCCACATCCTTATGGGTGTTGGATCATCCACTAGGGCATTGACAACCTCCCAGGGACAATGCTCCTTAAGAAAAGTGACTTTTTCTTCAACTAGCTGTTATAAACTGCCCAGAATTCAACTACAGGTGGGGTTTGGATCCCAGTACAAACCATGCTAGAATTTTTAATTTGCTTGCTGTGGTTCAGATCTAGTATAGATATGTAGGACTGCCTTGAGTTTAAGTTGCAGCATTCACATCATTTTCAGAGGATGGCATTTCACATTACTCTTCCCCATTCTTCAGCTCTTGCTTTCTGCCTCCTCTTCTGTGATAATGTCCCTACTATGACAGAACACTCACAGTCACTGATTGCCAACACAACATGGACAGCAACACATCTCTGCAATGAGCCATGTTCACTGCTCTAAGAAACATCTCACCAAGGTTGTGACCAGAACAAGCTAATGGATATATGCAAAATATTTATAAGGCTGGTTGACAACATGACTACTTAGTAAAAAGAACATTATGGGCATTCCTTTAGGGCCTATGCCATTCTTAGCTGTGGGTTTGTTTACAGGACCAGGCATGCATGTGCTCCTCTGGAGTAGGAATTCAATACAGTCATGAGAGTAGTTGGCTAACTTCATCTCATCTACTGCACAGTAGGTATATTTACCAGGCAGGTTAACACTGTGCCATACTGAACCATTACTGGATAAGACCATTGATGTCTAACAAAATGATTCACATAGAATTTAAATTTTAATTATTTATTAATGATATTTAGAATGAAATTTAGCCTATAAAACACAAATTTTTGTGGGTGTTTCAATTATATATTCTATTATTTTGGTGAATGTGTAAAACCAAGTGAATATTTCAATAAATCAGTTTAAAAGTTTCCACTCCTTTCCACGGACCACAACCTCTTAAACATGAAAATATAATCAAGCAAATTTATGCTCTCCAGGACTTCATACTCTACCAAGAGTAATGGACATTAGGACAGAAATCACATATAATAATAAAGAGAGATCAATATTTAGTTCTATCCAAAGAAGGAAAAGGCATCAAAAATTACTCAACTTTATAAATCCATTAATTGATTATAATATTTAATTACTCAATATCTGTTATTTTGGGGGTACAAAATTAATAATGAACAAAACCTGCAGTAGCAAGGAGCAGGGTTAGGGTTTAGTTTGTTGCACAATTCTGAACACAGAGAAATGGAGCCTGGAAATCAGATCACAATAAGTATCAGCTTGGTAGCTGACATCCTGAACAACAAACAATCCAGGAGAACTGCCAATTGCACAGGACTTCCCTGATTGGGATGACTGAGTTCCTTTGTCAAGGGGAACAAACGGTGCATAGCCTCTCCTCCAGTGAGCAGTGCACAAAATATGGGTAGCTGAAACAAGAAAAATACCAAAGGCAGAATTTAAAAGGTGATATTTTTGCTTTAGAGAAAATTCAAAACTAGGTTCTAACTAAATAGGCAGAGGAAAGTTAATGGGAATCACTCAACTCTGAAGGTCCCAGCCCTTATCTACAATATACTAGCCTTTGAAAGTATAAATCACTACCTTCTACTGACTGAAAGATCAATGCTCCTAATGGAAACCACTGTGTTCTTCATTAACTTTAGTTCTGTCCAAAAAATGCAGGACAGAGAGATGTAAATAGTGGAAATAGGATGCATTATCTATATAAACTAAACCAGAGAGTAGAAAATTAAACATGTGACAAAATGATCCTGTACTATATTTTAAGTATTCCTCCAACTGATATAGAGTATTTTCACAAAATGTCATTTTATGTCAATTTTTATCTCTATTAAAGAATGTTTTCATTTACTTTTGGTAATGAACTACTGTCTTGTGTGTCTGTGTGTGCAAACATGTGCATGTGTTCACACGTGCGTGGGTGTGTGTTTGTGTGTATGTGTGTGTGTGTATAGACTACTTCTCTATTTGACAGAGCAGAGCATTACCTTTATGGCAATGAGATGACAGACCTAACTGACATATACAAAATTTGTATGATTTATACAAAACTTTGACTTATGCAACCTTGTCTTAGTCAAAGTTCTACTACTGTGAAGAGACACCATGACTACAGTAACTCTTATAAAATAAAGCATTTAGTTGGGACTTGCTTAAATCCAGAGGTTTGGTTTACCCCATCATCATCAAGAAGGAAAACATGATGGCATGTAGACAGACTTGGTACTGGAGAGGTAAATCTCAGCAAGAAGCTGTAAGGAGAGACACCAGGACTGACTAGACCATTGAAACCCTAGAGCCCACCCCAGTTCCTCCAACAAGGTCATACCTAACCCCTGTCAAGTAATACCACCCACTAATGACCAAATATTCAAATATATGAGCCTATGGGAGCTCATATTTTAACCATATCACACCCTATGGCTATCATACTCACTGACAAGGGCTTTTAATCCAAGGGGTGTCAGTAGTGCTCTAGCACTTTGCACAGTTATGATTCCCTGGGTAGGGACAGGCTCCTGGTCAAAAGATAGGTGTTTGCTGAAAGTCTGGCCAGGTCATCTCAACAAAGACATCTGTAGACAGTGGAAGGTTCCTCTCCATGATGTAAACTTCTGTGATCTTTGGTGTTCAATGCCAGCCTTTGTCGGGGTCATCTCCAAACATATATTTATCTGTTTTTCCAAACCATGAATACAGCAAACTGATTTCTGGTATCTTTCATAGATTGTAAACAAATATAATCTCCATCATTTGAATGTAGTTTTAGAGCAAATAACTAGTCTCTGTCATGATAGAGGAATTTGGTTTAAAAGCTAAAGGAACTTATGAACTATGACAACATTCAATTTAAGATTAGCAGTCAAAAAAGTGATACAAAAATACACCACAAATGTGAATACCTTTGCCTTAAAACTCTTATTCTTTGTTGCAAAATGAAGATGAAAATAATTCTAAGATAGCTTCCACTTATAATTATGTAATATTTAGGATATTAAAGAAGTAGAAGCAATAGATTTAAATCAATTTTTCATAAAATCAAATTGAACTAAAAACTGAGGTTTATTTATGTCTGTAATGGGTATGTATACCTGAGGGTAGCGGACCCCAGAGGCAAGAAGAGAACATTAGATCCTCTAGATGCCCTGAATTTCTTGGAGTTGGAGTTACAGGTGATCTGAATTGGGAGTTGGAAACTGATTTGGTGAACACTGCAAGAACAGTAATGCTCTTAACTGTTGACCCATCTCTCTTGCACCAACTTAATTTTGTTGTTTTGTTGTTGTTTTCAACTCAGGGTTTGTCTAGATAGTCCTGGCTCTGTTGGTAGTCACTCTGCAGACCAGACTGGTCATGAACTCAGAGATCTACCTGCCTCTGCCTCACAAGTGCTGGGATTAAGGTTCTATACTACCATTGCCCACTCATAATTTTTTATTCTTTAAATTTATTTTCCCAAATAGTCACTTTAGCAGCACAGTGGTTATTGACTACTAATGGTTATGAAATCATGGGTTTACAGTTAAATGTTATCTTTCTGGTTTTTGTTGCATGTGTAGACGCTTCCCTCAGACCTCCACAGTCTTATCTCAGACATGATAGACAGATAATCTGAAGTTACACAGTTCTCTTTGTAAGTCAATTAGTAAACCTTCTCATTCTTTTACTTGATGTCATTCATTGTTTAAATAAAAATCATGACTGTTTACAAAAATATAATATTATAATCACGGAATTAAATATCTAATAACCCAAGCCATTCTTAGAATTTAAGTTTTATCTGCAACACTATTAACTGAATAAACATTTAATGTTTAGAAAGATTTTTTTTATTTTTTAATGTTTAGAAAGTTTTATGGAAAAATCTACAAGTTTCAATTTTTGGAACACATTAAGTGATGTGACATTATTTATATATAAAGACTTGTTTCTAGCAAGCTGAGAAAACCTTGAGGAGTAAGCCAGTAAGTACCATTGCTCCATGTCTGTGCTTCAGTTCCTACCTCCAGATTCCTGCCTTGAATTTCTTCTTAGCTTACACTGACAGTGGACTCGAATTAGTAAGCCAAATAAAATGCCTAACTAAAAAATAACCCAGTTTTCATAATTTGCAAGTACTTGTCTTTGGGCGAGAAAATGAGTATTAATTAAAAGATGGCTTTTGTGTATCTAAGGTGGACTTCATTATTTTTTATAAAATTATACAGTGTTTTTACTAAAATAAAAATAATTTTAATAAGTTGTATTACAGAAATAAAATGAAGGTCATAAATACACTCAAGACTATCTTACATGCATTTAATTCTGACAGGAGACATAAAACACCTCATACTCCTTCATGGCAGGGAGACTTGGTATTGCAAATGGCATACACTACATACAGGCTGGTTTCCCCTACTCCACTGTGCACAACTTATCTACTTCCAATTTATACTATTTATACTTATGCATTTTTGAATACTCCAAAATTTTAGCATTCTGAGAATTGAATTTTATTAAATATTTACTAGGAAAATATAGATATTAATCATTGGATTATTAAACTTGGTATAGAGTAGCAAATCATTAGTTGCTTTTATATGTATAAGAAGAGGGCCTCTGTGGGCATATATTTGGTTGAGTATATGCAGGTGTATGGGATACAGGTCAACTTTAGGTGTTGTTCCTCAAAACCTGTCCACTGTGCTTTTTGAGAGAAAGTTTTCATTGGTTGATCTAGAGTAGACCAACAGACTAGGCTAGATAGCCAGGGAGCCCCAAAGGTTCACCTTTCATCTCTTCATTTCTGGAATTAAAAGATCATGTGCTCATATTGCTACTTCTATCGTTATAAGATATAGAAACACACTTGAATGAATATAAGTAAAAGATTAAGAGAATCTTATAAATATATAATGATGCTTCAAAGATACTTGCAGAACATTTGGAATACTTGAGACTTAGAAATTTTTAAGACATCTATGTGTAGAGAGAAAAAATAGGCACTTGATTTGTGCTGACTCCACACTCAACAGGTTCTGGTAACTTCAGAATGTGACAAGTTACTTTGAATATATACCAGTTGTTGAGGATATGGTTATTTGATTTTCATTATAAATGAGATATTTGTAATTTTTATTGAAATTTTTATTAAAATCACAATTTTGGCATTTGGGTCTCAGAATTTTTTGGTACACTTGAAAATGGTAAGACCCTGATTACTTGTCTAAAACTGTGTTTACTTTAGACAAGTAAACAGGGTCTTTCTTTTTCCCTTAACATTAATCAAATTAAAATGTTTACTAGGGGAATCATCTGAGGTAGATAAATATTTGGAAAAATTTCTAGGAATCTTGACTAAGAGGGTTTTTACATAAATGAAGTTCCCATAGGTCAATTTTTGGAGAACTGAAGTTTTAATTGCTTGAATTTCCAAATTATACATAATATAGAGAACTTTGATTTAATTTTATATCATTCTAATATACAATCTGTCAGTATTTTAGCTTCCTAGATCAGTTTTTAAAGTAAACTTCAACATGTGTAAAATTCCCTAATTGGTGGCTTTTTTCACAGTGTGCATTCAGAGATGATTTATTCAAAGTACTCAAATAAATAAAAGTGACAGTTCTCCTATTTGCTACATAATTTGAGCACATTACTCTAATTGGAGACTGCACTTGCATTTTCTGACCACCCAGACCCAAATAATTGCACAAAAACTAAATTAATTAAAGCTCTGTTTGATCAATGGCTTAGGCACATTCCTCGCTAGGTCTTACATCTTAAATTACCCAAATTCTATTAACCTATATATCACGATGAGGCTGTGGCATACTGGTAAGTTTCTAATGTCTTTCTCCTTCTGCAGTTACAAGGCATCTCCCTGACTCCACCTTTTTTCATCTTCTATCTCTGCTCCGATTTCTTGCCTTGGTATATTCTGCTCTGTCATGGGCCAAAGGGTCTTCATTATTAACCAATGGTAATAAAACATATTCATAGAATGCAGAGGGTAATTTCACATCAGCTCCCCTTTTCTGTCTAAATAAAAAGGAAGGTTTGAACTTTAACATAGTAAAATTGCATATAGCCAAACAGGTATCAAGCAAGAATTACAGTTATAATATGTCTTTGTTAGTCTAAAGTTTTATATATAATTAATCTTTTATCATAACTTAGAAAAACTGTAACTATTTGTCTTCAATGCCATGAAAGACTCCAGAAAGACATAATAGTTCCTAAGTAAACAGGAAGTATATTGGAAGTAACTTCCAAAACTTAGAATTAACAATAATCAACCCAGAAGGATTTTCAAGGTATTCAGAGAACAGGCCACTTTTCAGGGATATAGGATGCTCTTCCAGATGACTAAAATCCCTATTTCCAACAATGAAATCAAAGGCAGACTTACCTCTAATCCACATGGTGAGGACAGAGAATGTAAATTTAATTAAATCGTTCTTCAAGAGTCACTGGCTTAAAGTATCAGCATATGAGTCTCCATCCAGCCTGTAAATGTGTTTAAGTCTGGTTTGTGTGCAGGGGATCCACAGAGCAGCAAATCTTCAGGAGAATTCCTGCATGAGGATGAGTGAAAAGACGGTCTCTCTCTCTCTCTGTTGTAATAAAGACTCCAAACCTGCTTTTTATTTTTATTATAGTTTCCTTGTGCATTGCACTCTCCATACCCTCTAACCCCGCACTGTCTAATGTGATACATGGATGGATGTAGTGCACCTTGACATCCTGAGATGCTGGGCAGGAACCAAATGAGGTAAACAATGATAGCAATTTTGTGCATGTTGACTCCAGTGAAAAGTACTAGGGTGTGACACTTGTGTCGATATTTAATCTTCTCTTAATCTATCATTAGTGCATTTATTTAAAATGTTGGTCCATAGTAGAGTGAGAAATCAGGAGACCACCCTACCTTGCCCTGAACAAGCTCTGCAGTTGCAATTCAGAAAGCATTTGAAATATGTGATAGAGGTAAAAAAATCACTGGCTTAATAATTTATGGAATAAAAATTATCTACAGAGGAATGATTAAAAACAACATATTTGTGTGAAGAACTGAATAAAACAGATCTTAGGTCAATAATGGAGGAAGGAGATTCCCATTCTTTTCAATATTCTGTATTTTCTAAGTGCTGAGTGTTCGCCTGTTCCCTTTCACTTGATCAGAGTCAGAGTTGTCCTTTCTCCTAGTGACACTTTTTATTTTTGTGATTTGTATTTATTTAATTACTGTGATATGCACACACATGTGTGTTGGCACATGCATATGTCTGTCACATGCACGTATGGAGGTCAGAGGATAACTTTCAGTGGTGTATTCTTTACTTCCACCTCATTGAGACAGGTCTCTTTTGCTTTTTTTTCTGTGTTGTGTATTCCTTGATCTTTTAGATAATTCTGCTTTCTCTATACCTCATCTGACCTTGGAAGTGCAAGGGTACAGATGCATGCTTCCATAGCTTGCTTTGACATGGGCTCTGGGGTTTTACCTAGGTTGTCAGCCTTGCGTGGCAAACACTTTTGTCTGCTGTGTCATCTGTGCACCTCTGCCTTATTTCTTATGCAGATATTTTCGTTCTAAAACTTAACAAAACTCCATGATTATGTCTCTGTTTGCACCATTTACTTAATTAGTTTTCCTAGTACCTTCAGGGCTAGATAGTCCCTCCTCATAACTTAAATATCGGGTAATTAAATAAATACGTAGCTATAAATGACAAGGTGTTCACGATTCAGTGCGTACTTTACTTTGTTAAAAATAGAAGCTAGTTTCTACTGTTTATACTTATGGCAAAACTTCAGGAACACAGACTATCATGACATTATACTCAAGAAACCAGTTCTGCTGCTGAAGATATGACATAAGAGTAAAGAGAACTTGCTGCCTGATGCTGAGGACTGAAGTTCAGATCTCAACCGACATAAGAAGCCAAGGGTCCCACAAACACCTCCAACTCCAGTTCTGAGTAATCTGACACCCTCTTATGATTTCTGCATACACAAACACACACACACACAGACACACACACACACAGAGGCGTTTATACACACATGCAAAATAAATAGAATAAATCTTTTTTAACGACTTCAATTTTAAAGTTTCTACATGGACCATTTGCTTTCAAAACACTTAGGATGAAATCTGCGGCTCGCCTTCTTTGCACACAGCATAGCACCAGGAACACTTACAAATGAACTGTGTGGGACATTTGAATTTTCTTTTTAAGCAAGTGAGAGAACAGTATGGGAGATGCATTACAATATACCACAAAGGAAAAGCCAAAGATGGTGATTATGTGTGGGTTACTAATTAGACTATAGTTCCCGTTCCCATTCCTGTTTCATAGTGAGACTTTTGGGTTGAAATAAATTATGAATTATGGGAATACTGTAGAAGACGGCAAACAAACACAGACAAGGAAATAGTGAAACAAAAATGTGTACAGTCAACATTACATGGAAATTTTCAATGTTTAGGGATTTGAGATCAAGCTAACACATTAAATTACAGCTAAAAAATGTGTTTTCCACACAAGGAAATGTGCAAATTTACCTTGAACATTGAATATGATTGAATGAGGTGTCATATTCTTAGAATAATTTTAAAATAAAGAAAACTCCATTAAAATTAGTAGTAATATTAATGCATCTAACAAGTTTGCATTTCTATAAATTGCTGGTATGGGGAAAATTAGGTTAAACAGAAGTAACTTGATAGTTTCCTGTTATTTAGAAAAGGTGATGGATACAGACAGGTAAGTATGTGGGGAAATGTGGCATAAGAACATACATTTTAAACTTTGAAATAAATTTGATTATTTTTCAGTAAATTGCAGAGACATTTTGTATTAGATTGCAAAACAATAAATTTGGCTTTAGCATTATTTGTAAACTTTATGGAGAGTGACAGAAGCAGAGCCCACAGGTAAACAGAAAGAAAAGCCAGAAGGGAAAGAAGAAAAGCACCATATTAGGATAATTCTAAGACAATTACTTTATATTTCTGTTTAAAAGTGCATGATATTCTGGTTTCTGTAAATCCAGTAATGTCAGTTTCTATCTATAAGGCTCTCCAACATTTCTGCCTAATATGGTAGATAAAAATGGAATTGAAATGTAGAATCCAGTTTTTTTTCCAGTCCTATCAGTCAAACACGAACATAAAGTTGCAAATTTCCTATGACTTATAAACACCTATCTGGAGACTTTCCTCTGTAGAAAAGTGTTTCAGAGTCAATTTGATATCATCACTGATTATTAAGTGGGGGGGCGTGTGTGCGTTGCTTATTGACACACTATTTTTTTTAAAAAAATCTAGTTTTAAGATTACAAGATAACAGATTTCCTCCTTCCCTTTCTTACCTCCACACCCTTAACACAGAACCCTCCCCTCTCTCCTCCAGATTCATTGTTTCTTTTTACACTAATTCTTATTGCAAGCATATCGAGAAAAGGGTGAAGTTGGCTCACCCTTCAAGGTCACAATGTACTCTGCTTATACACACACATATTCCTAAATTTAATCTGTTGAGTCGACTTAATGTTACTTTATGTATGTTTTTAGGGCTAACTTTTTTGCACTGGGCCACCAATTGGTGTGCTCACGCTTCCCAATATGCTGTGTTAAGGAAAGGAGTATACTGAAAGTGGCATCCAGATGAAAATTCGTTAGTGACTGCCTCTCCTCTACACTCACCTCGCACTGAAAATCCGACCTGACCTTTTAGTATGTGATAAACATGAGGAATAAGTCACCCCAGATTGCCAAAGACAGTTGAAAATGTAATTTGAGTGACAATTACATAACATTCAAAGAAATTCTTTGCTGTTAATAACAGCTGAACATCAGCTAAACAGTAACTGTTCCTTTTAAGTCAACCTTAACTGGCTGTGTAATTACAAAGTATGTCACTAGAGAGCCTGAAATATTTAATTAGAGGGATCCCTTATCTGTCATGAAGTGCTAAGTGTTCACTTGTGTTCCTTTTATTCAAAATACACAACTTATCTTTTCTTTGCAACTTTTACTGCTATGGATTGAATGAGTTCTCTTGAAAAATCTGATGTTGAAGTTTAATGACTAGGGAGATTCTGTTAAAAATAGGAGTCTTATGAGATGATTAAGTTATGGTAATGCTGCATTGTGAATATATTAAGAGCCTTATCAAACCACATTTCATACAGCATTTGAAAATATTGCCCTCTGTTTCTGTTCTTTAAGGAAGCAAAATTCCTCTGCTTTGGGAGACAGCAACAAGAAGCTATTTCTAGCAGAGAGAAACCCTCACTGGACTAGTATCATAAGTTTTTTTTTATTTGCCAACCTCCAGGATTTTAAGGAATGAAATCTCTTTTCTCTATGACTGTCTCAGGTGATTCATTGTAACATAATAGACTGATGAATCAAACACACCCCTTTCCTTCTCATGATCTCTAAATATCAGAAATGTATTTTATGTTCTTTCTTTCCTGATCTTGTCCATGTTTATACCTTTCAATATTATCTCAATACTGTTCTAGCTTTCTTTCTGTTGTTGTTACTGTGATAAACACCATGACCAAAAATCAATTGGAGGGGGAAAGGTTAAATTGGCTCACACATCCCGGTCGTAGTCTATCGCTGAGAGAAAGAACTCAGGGTAGGAGCCAACGGAGGAATGCTGGTCACAGGCTCACACCTTGGCTTGGGCAGTTAGCTTTATTCTATAACCAGTGCTCTGTGTTCAACCCTATCTAACTACGATGACAAAACTTTCTACAACCATTCTCATGACAGCCCCTTTGTTCAGTCACACTAGCTTCCTACCAATCTTTGGATGAGCACAGTATCAACCCTGAGTCACTGGAAATATGCAACCTAGATATATCCAGAGGGATGACCCTTATCTGCTTCAGGCTTTTCTTTCTTTCTCTTTACTTTTCCAGACTTCTATAGAATATCATTGCAAAATAATTATCTCTTGACAGTCACTATGTTAGTTTGGGTTTCTTTTGTGTTGAGAAACATGGCTAAAGCAACTTGGAGAGAAAGTTGGGGTTTTTTTTTGCTTGTTTTTGTTTGTTTTATCTTAAATTTCCACATCATGGTTGTAATGGTAAAAATAAAATGCTGCATAGTTTTCCGAGTGGCAGCAACAAGCAGTGGGCCACAAGGGGCAGTGGGCACTAGCAAGGGAGCCATATGGAGGGTGACAGATGTTGATGGGTCAGCAGGACCCACGAGGAGCTGTGGCAGGTAAGAGACAAAGATGGATAGGCATACCATACAGAGAGAGGTTGGTTATATATTTAGTGGGTTATGGAAGGGAAGGGGAAAGGGAGAAGGAAGGAGAGTAGGGACAAGGAGAGAGAGGCAGAGAGAGAGAGAGAGAAAGGAAGAGAGCTCAGGCTGGAAGCAGAAGGAAGATCCACTTACCTCTGCGGACAGGGGAGGGAGTGGGCAGGCTTGTCTCTTAAAGGGAGAGGACAGACGATTACATTCCCATCTCTTTTTTATATCAAAAAGGCAGGAGGTTAGACACAAAAGGTTAAAGGAATTGAGGTGGCAGATACTCAACTGTGCTTTCTGCTTATTTGTGGGCATCATCTTGAGGGGGAGACTTGAGAAAGCTGGGTGATGGTCATAATCTGGTATAACTGGTCTCTGATCCTGTCTGGTGTTTGTGGTATGGAAATATCTGGTGTATCTTATACATGTTTAAGGTATTAGTAGAACAGAGGACAAAGTTAAGTTTAGGAAAAAAAACCTAGGATCAGGGAATTGAGAGGGGGCATATCTAACCTGTTTAAGGTGGATCCTTCAATTCAGGTCCCTGAAACTCACAGGAATATTTTTGGTTTGTGAAAACATAAGTTTTTGCATATTTATGTCAGAATGATTGTGATAGATTTTTTTCAAAATAAAAAGTATTTTTAAATCTATAAAATGCAACATGAGAGAGAAAGTTGATAGTGTGCACTTATCCTCACACCTTTAAAATTTGCAGGTACATACCTTAATAATTTGTATTTGTGTTTTGCTGAAATTTGCTTGGTGAGGTTGTCCTTGTAAACTTACAGAACCTTTCAGCTGTCAAACTGCATCAGAGATCTTTGAGAAGGATAAAAATTTACTTGAGTTATTGATTAAAAATAACAGAGAACTTACTTGGTTGGCATGGAGAGCTACTCCTCAGCGTCCTCCATGGTTGCTGAGGGTCATATTTATCTTTTGATGTTTAGCACAGGGCCTGCAAGGCTCCATAAGATCTTGTGGGTTAGAAATCTGCAGGAAGATAAGCCTACCTTTACCTGAGCAGCAAGGCTGTTGATTCCAGTGTAATGTCTATATATGTTCAGTTTAGATGAAAGGCAATTTTTCCCAGTGATCAGCGCTTGGCAGTTGAAGCAAATTGCAGATGGGTATTGTTTTGTGCCCATTTGTCTTCTGCCTTCTTTCGAAGAAATAGAGCGCTGCTGCTAGGAGCCACCCAGTATCTTTTTGTTATGAAAAGTCTTTTAATAATTAAATATTTAAATGCCATATTCTCCAGATCTCTGAGCAGTTGAGGGTTGTTTATCAGGTATAGATAAGATATAACTACACTATAGAATCTTCCTGGAGACCTGGGTCTGAGCGTGACTGTACTGGCTCCCAACTTAACAGGTAAAGTAGTACTGAATTAAGAGACTTAAAAGTACATAGCAAATTAAAACATGAGACTTATTGCTTTGTTAGTCTGGAGTGAGATATAATGAACACACAAAATTATAACATTTAGCAGTAAACACAGGTGCACTTAAGTTGCATGTATGCACACACACATACACACATACACATATACAGTGAACAAGAATTGGGCAAAGTGGATGGTCTACAAAACATATAGGTAACAGAGTCAGCAAGAGGAATTTAGAGAAAAATCATAAGTAAACTGGGCATCATGCAGGGTGTAAAAATGACAGGACCTGGTCACCTGACCTGGCCATCAGTTAAGTTGGCTGTGAGGTCACCTGACCCCAGTTAAAAGGGTTGAAGGGGAGGGGAGAGGAAGGGAGGGGAGCAGAGAAAAACGTATAGCTCAATAAAATCAATATATAAAAAGAAAAATGTAAAAATGATGGCAGTAAGGTCACCTCACCTTAGTCAAAATGGCAGCAGTCTCATGTTATATGGAGAAACCACAATTTGTGAGTTGTGGGAGTTTTAAACATAATAACCAAAGATACCTGGAGGTGTGATCCACCCTGTTGCTGAGCCGCTGCGACAAGCTGTGGCAGGGAGCAAAGGCTGGAATGCCTTGTCAGTTTCTTGTCAGTTTCTGTGGGACCAGCAGTAGTGGTGGCCGGGATAGTTTGAGGAAAAGCGGGGCCAGTGGGACACCAGCAGAGCATTTACAGGTGTGTGGCTGATAGTTTGAGGGTTTATATTCCATAGCTGAAAACATGAAAACCCACGAAAACAACAAACACTGCAAGGACTTTAGAAGAACGTCTTTTCTCTACTGGTGGAATGTTAATAAAGCCGACTGGCTCCAGTCAGGGCAACTGGGAATTCAGAGGCTAGAGGCTGCTCTGAGTGGTCTTTCATGGCAGGGACCACTTACACGTGGTCTAAAAGAAAAGAGGAAGAAATATCAGAGGGACCCCGGGCCCCAAAGGGAATGCAACACTCAGTATGTGCAGTGCTAGCTGAAGTGGACTACCCTGGGTCATCCAATCACGTTTTTAGCTATGGGAACCAACCATAGATGAATCTCACTGAAAGGTTCAGCATAGCCATGAAGGCTGTGGTTGGGGGCAATAGAGTTAAGCTGAATAGAAGGGGAACACTCACCACCAAATTTGCTTGTGTGCATAGAGGTCAGTGTTCAGGTAGATATAAAGAGGGACTATTGTAAATAAACCTGGTTCCCATGCCCAGAGATCCATGTGTCCTCTGCCGGGAGAAGGAGGGAGAAGGGGAACAAGGAGAAAGAGGCAGAGTGAGAAAAAGAGAAACACGGAGAGGGGGGAGGCAGAGAGGAGGAGCTACCTCTTCAGGAGAGAGATAGAAACAAAGAGAGCTCAGGCTGTAAGTGCAAGGAAGATCTGCTTGCCTAGGCAGATGTGGAAGGACTGGGTGGGGCTTGTTTCTTGAAGGGACAAAACAGACCATTACAATAGTCCATCATGGTATAAACTCAGAGGCAGGAATCTGGAGACAGGAACAGAAAGAGATACCATAGAGGAGTGCTGCTTACTGGGTTGTTCCTCATGATTTGCTCAGTTTGTTTTCTTATAGCACCCAGAATGATGAACCCAGTGATACAACTACCCACAGTGAGCTAGGCCCTCTCAAATCACTCATCAATCAAGAAATACACTACAGAATACCAGCAAATTTTATGGAGGTATCTTCTTAGTTGAGATTTCCTCTTTCCAAATGACTCTTGCTTGGATGAAGTTTGCATAAAACTAGCCAGCACATAATGTTTATCAAGTCTTCATTATCCTCTTCTATTCTCGAATCCTTATCTTTCTTCTAACTTACCTTGTAAGTCAAGTAGGTAGTTTGCATTCATTGCTAATCAACCCTCCATGTACATAGACTGCTTAGCAATCTATAGAAGACTGAAGTATTTTTCTGTTGTATATTTTGCAGTATTTCAGTATGGGAGACTCTAAGCAAGTATTTTCTATGTAACTTACATACATAGATTAGAACCTTTATTTGAGTGTAAAATGTTCCTCAAAGGCTATTTCATTGAAAGTCTCAGATTCAAAGCAGCAATGAAAAGATATGAAATTTTGGGAAGGTATTCAGATCAAGACAACTCCAACTTTCATCAGTGTATAAACATGATAATGGAGTCATAATTTGATAACATTATCAGAAGGAAGTAGAAATGCTAGGAACTGGCACATAGATGGCCATATAAGTCACTCAGGATACATTTGAGAAGGGTGTAACTTGTTTTCACCCATTTCCTTAATGTCTTTCTGCTTTCTGAATGATGTGATGTAAATAGATTTTTCTTCCATCACTCTCCTATTTGTGATCCCATTAACTCATTGCCTCCCCAAAACCACTGGAACCCACCAACAATTGGGTAATACCTCTGAAAGAGTGAGTTAAGATAATCTTTTCTTTCCTTTAAGATGACTCTCTAATGAATTTTGACTATGTAAAAGAAAGATGATTACCATAGAAAGTAGCTATTGTTTTTAATCCTTAAATAGTCTAGGGTAGAAAATATGTGTAATTAGAAGGGAATCTAGGAGAACTATCTGGATATGACAGGGAAAATTACATTTCATTTATTAATATGAACACAATATTCTCTGAGAACATTAGCAATGCAGACACTGATAATGGAGGCAAATAATAATCCTTGACATTTTACATATTATTAAAAAATAATTTATTATTAAGAAAAAACACCTTGTATTTTAAAATGTGTGCTAAAAATTGAAGTATTATTTTGCATTATATATAATTATGTGCAATATATAATATTGTGATTGTTATATTGCATGTGTNTATATATATATATATATATATATATAATTACTGGTTGGCAATGTTATTTTAAAAACAGATGTTAGATATCACTGCTCATCAAACAAGCATCAATATTTATTGTTAGGGTAATGTTTGGAGTTGTCTCCTATTTACTAGTTGGAAAGTGAAGGCATAAGTCACAAACAATCCCACACCAGTTTGGAATTATGATTAATA